>PVJA010007800.1:0-67685 GCA_004027025.1 Myocastor coypus
TGGAACCTCAAAGTGGCTCAGGGCAATACAAATGTGCAGGGTTGATACTGGCCCAACCAGACAAAATGTCCATCTGGGCAGAGGCAGGCTGCCAACCCCATGCAGATGAGAGGGGTCAAAAGAGACAGTGTCTCTTAGAGGCTCACTGTGCCCTTCGTGCCATCAGCATCTCCCGAATGTTGTCTTCAGCTTCCTTAACACTCTGTTCCAGGTAGGACTTTTTCTGCTCTAGTTCTTTAATTTTTTCTTCTGCTATTTTCTGTTTCTCCAACAGCTGATTATGAATTACCTCGTTGGATTGAAGAATAAACATTCTTCCTATACCTTCATACATGTTAGTCTCATCTACCAAAGTCATAATCTCTGTATCTGTAAGATGTGCATGCTTTTTTGTTCTGTTCGGTTGTTCAATCTGAATGTCTGCAAGCTTCACTTTCTGTTGCGTGTCAATAACTTTGGCTTGAAGCTCTGTGAAGGCCTTCTTCAACTCTAGGTCCACGGAGGCCACCATCTTGTTGCCTCCAGTTTATTGTTTAAATTTTTTTTTATTATTATAAATTTCAATTGACAAAAATTGTATACATTTATAGTATACAATGTGATAACTTGAAATGTATATACTTTCATAAATAGTTAAATGAAGCCAGTTGACATGCATTGCTGTACATAATTTTTGTGTTGAGAACATATAATGTCTAATCTTCATAATTTCCAGGTATGTATCCATAGTTATTAATTACAGTCACTGTGTTGGAACTAGAAGTTTTGAATTTATTTTTTCTGTCTAACTAAAATTTTGTATCTTTTCAGCATAGCATCCAACCCCTTCCACTCTGGAAGCCAAACTTTTTTTCTGAGTTTGGTTATTATAGCTATCACACATAAATGGAATTTTGTGCATTATTATATGTCCTTCAGGGACTCTCTCAGTTCCCTTCAACCTGTCCTCAGGTCCATCCATTCTGTTATCCCCTTTGCACATGCTGAATATTGTCCAATTGTGGATGAGTGCCACATTCCCTTTACCCATTCATCTATCAGGAGGAATTTAGACTGCTTCCACATTGCGACTTGTGGATAAAGCTACACTGAGCATGTAGCTGCAAAGATCTCTTTTGTATCTTTAATTCTTCTGGATAAGCACCCAGATGTGAACTGTCTTAATCAGAAAATAGTTTTATCTTTCAAAAAATTTTTTTGTGACTCTACAATGTTTTGTGTAGTGGTCGCATCATCTTACATTTTTATCAATAATGTACAAGGATTTCAACCCCTCCAGATCCTTCCTAACACATCATCATCATCATCATCATCATAACTTTATATAGAAGATTTCTACCAGGTACCGGGTGGTATTTCATTGTGATTTTGCTTTTAATTTCCTTGATAATTAGTGATGTTGATCATATTTTCATATATCTGTTGGCCATTCATGTTTTTCTTTGGAGAAAATGTAAAGGCCTTTACCCATTTTAACTGAGTTATTTTTGCCATTGAATTGTAGGAATTATTTGTTTTAAAGGATAATTTCTCTGAATAAAGACTGTGTTGCTTTTAATACAGAAAATGTCTTACTCTGCTCTCTTTGTAGTTGCATGATTTCTAAAGACAAGTGTGATGTAATTCTTATGCTTATTTCTATATAGGTAAAGTGAATTTTCCCCTCTGGCTACTTTCTTTTTTTTAAAAGAAATATTTTAATATATATGCTAACTGGTTTCATTTATATTACTAGTTATCTTAGTTCATTGAAAAGAAAGTATGGTATTATTATGTTTGTTCCACCTTTATATGAATATTTATGGTTTATATCTCATACTCTTGAGTACTTTGAAGATAAAGATATAGAGTGTGTTAACTATTATTTTGTTATGATATTTTTCTGACTTATTTCAAGATTTTTCTCTTGGTCTTTGATTTTCTACAGCTTGAACATGCTGCATCAAGTGTATCTTTTTAGATAATTGTCCTTCCTCAACTCTTCTAAATTTCCTGAATCTGTCACTTGGTGTCTATCATTAATTTTTAGACAATTTTCAGCTATTACTACTTTACATTTTATTATACATCCTTAACATATTACTTTATTATTATTACTGTAAATATTTTTCTTTACTACTAGAGATCTCATTGGATACACATTATATCTTTTGCAATTCATGGTTCTTTTTTTATGTATTTGGTACAGAATCTCACTGTGTAGCTCAAATTCATAGTGATCTCCCTGTCTCAGCGTCCCTGGTGCTGGAATTATAGGAGTGCATGGGTCTTGGTGGCCAGCTGGGGTCACCAAGCTGGGGCCTTGGAGTAGGGCCTGGGGGTAGGGCTGACACAGCATGTGGTGCTGGGGATTAGACCCAGGTCCCTGTGATGCCTAAGCAGTGTTTCATGATTCTTAAATATTATCTACTTCCTTAAATTCTTTTCTCCTTGCATTTCCCTTTTAGGAGCTATTATTAAACTCATTGACTCTTTACTTAGTCATGCCTACTCTATTGTGTCTATAACAGTCAGTTTTCTTTCCTATTGAGATGTTTTTGATTTTTAAATTGAAACCTTTTTATTTTCTCTTGGCATGACCATAAATCCCTCTTTATATTACATCTATGTTCTTGCATATTTTCTACTTTTTCCACTTATAACTTTTTCCATATTTAGCATAGTCATGTTTAAATTTTGATTTAATAATTTCCACATTTCAATATCAGATTATTATTCTGATGCTTGATTTGTCTCTCAAACTGTGTTTTATTGTATGTGTGTATATGTGTGTGTGTGTGTGGGTGTGCGTGTGTATATGTGTATGTTTTAGTATGACTTGGAGTTTTTTTGTGAAAGTGACAAGAAAACAGATGAATAGAATTTTACCATCAGGTTTTATGCTTATCTGCATGGAAGTTAAGCTGCATTTATTTTTGCTGAGGTTGCTGAGTTCTTTCAAACTAATATTCTTCTGATGTTCTTATTTTTGTTTTCCAGACTGTCTTTGGGTTTTCTGCAGACTTCTTTAATATGGTCTAATATATAAATTTCTTTCAGCTGTGATGGCCTATTATTAAAACAGGAGGCTTTTGACATAGTGATGAGGAGTGGGCACATTGTATAGCCCAGGATTTGGTTTTAGTCCTTTAGTGAACCTGTGTCCCTGGGCAATGACTTTCCAGTTGTCTTCTCTCTCTCTACTTAGGGTTATATAGGAAAGCTGAGCATGTTTCTTCTCATAGATCAATTAAACTCTGACAAATCTCTGGATAGGTAGGCTTTCTGAAACAGTTTCCCTGAAAGGCAGGCCACGTAATGAAGAATACAGTAGTGGTCTTTGTTTTTTTTCTCATTTCTTCTGGTCGCATTTCATTTAAAAAATTTTTAATTATTTTTAATGAGAAATAACAATATGATAGTTTCAAAACACATTAGTAGTGCATTCACAATAATTAATACAATGCAAATTGTTGTCCTTGTAGTAATTATACAGAGCACATGGTGTAGACATGATAAATTTTCTAATCGATATTGGTAAAAAAAATTTCTTCTCTTTGAACTAAGAGAAAGTAGTTGTATACATAGTCCAAAGTTCCATAATTGCAGTGGGTCACTGGTGAAACTGGCAATGTTGGAAGCTGTTGATTTAAGCCTTTTACAGCTCAACATACCAATCTAGCTTTATGTTTTATGCCTTGTAGTTAAACTTTTCTGCTAGGTGGTTAAGGGCAAGTTAAGGCATGACCAGTATAACAAAACATGTAACTTTTGTATCTCCCAAGGTCAGTCAAATCCCCTCAGTATTAACTTTGAATTCATGTGTAGTGCTTTGTACAACCACTGATGGTGTCAGCTGTCTGGATGAATCACAGTCATTGCTTGATCAGTTTGCTCTCTGTGAAAGCATGAGAGAATATTTTCTCTCTAAGTGACTTTCCTTAGGCACACTATGTATCTTCAGTCCCTTTCTTCTGTGGCCCCATAATCTCCTTGAGTAGTTACACATTTTTACACATATAGAAATCTAAGGATGTACAAAATTGTAGCCTATAAAACAAGAAAATAAAAAAGGGTATTAAGTGAGAGTAAGAGGCTAGGCAAAATGTTATAGGACTAGTTGTCTTTTAAGAGAGTTACTGTTTCTCTCATGATGGAAGGGAAGATTTTTTCCTCTGATTTTTTCACTGTGATAACTACTGAAGGTCAAACTAAAGAAAGTGTGAGCTCAGTATGTGAAAAACCTGTTGTGCTTAGAGTTCTTTATTCTCACGGTTGTTCAATCTGACCCTTTAGCACTTCGTTAGTTTCTGAAGTTTTCCTATCGTAGCACTGGTTTCTGCAGATTTATGCTCTTGGGTTTTCACTCTGATGAGCTATGATTCTCTGCATCTCCTTGCCCATGTAATTATGGGGTCTGGTTATCCTGGTAGTCATTATGCCCTGTGACCTCAAATGTGATGGGTCTAAAAGATTTCTTGAATTTTCAGTTTGTTCTATTATTTCATGTGAGAACAGGACTTGCAAGCTCTTAAGTCTTCCAAACCTTTTCTTGTTAGCACTTTGTCTGTTTGTTTGTTTGAGACAGGGTCTCCATTTGTATTTGGGGCTGGCCTTGAACTCACTATTGAGCCCAGGTTGGCCTTGGATTTGCAGTGATCCTTCTGCCTCAACTTCCAGAGCTCTGGAGTATAAGGCATGTGCCACCATGCCTAGCTCTTTATTAACATTTATTGATAAAGTGTCCTATACTCATTCTCTTTGCTTTCTTTGCTATTTATAGAAAACCAATTCCTAGATATTCAAACTTTGACTTCACTTGGCAATGGCATGGATCTCCATGAGGTAGCTGAAAGGCTTAAAGTGCCATTTCCATCCACGTCCACATTGTTCAAGCTTGGATGCACCCTGATTTGCTCATTTACGTTCTTTCCCACTTCAATCCATTTCTCATACAATATTTCAAATGATCACTTTAAATTATGGTGTTAAACTATTTCAACTTTCTCTCACTGGCTGTCCCATCTTTAAGTAGCTGATCTTGGCTTAGTCTTGGCTATAGCTGAGACTTGATGCTAAGTAGATGGAAATCTACAAACAGTGTGCATAATTATTTTTGGTTGTGCAAAATCCAATCACAGAACTTACACAACTGAGTTAGTTTCCTATCATTGTGACAAAATACTGGAAATAAACAGTTTCTAAGGAGGAAAGGTTCGCTTTTGCTCATGGTCTCAGAGGCTTCGGCCCATGTTGGCTGATTGCATTGCTTGGTCTGTGATGAGACAGATACTTTAGCTTGGTGGGGAATACAGTGTAGGACAAAGGAGTTCATCTCATGGCACCGGCAGTGAAGTATATGGGGCTGCCATACTTGACCTTGGTCTCAATTCTTAAAAATGTTGGACCATCTCCCGATAGTGGCCTGGGCAGGAGATCAAGCCTTCATCAGTACATAGGCCTTTGGAGGATACTTATCCAAATAAAGCAACAATAAGAAGTTGGTTATTTATTTCACTTTTTGTTATGTCTTACAGTTGCTTTGTTTCTTTCTTAAATCTAGGAGTCACTTATCTGGTAAGATTGGCTCAGAATTTCTCACGGTATTTCAGCCATGATGTTGGCCAGCATTGTGGTCACCTGAGGTCTGAAGACTTTTCCAAACTGGATCTGGATCTTTAGTTTCTCTGTTGGTGGAGACCTCAGTTATTCCCCATGTGGGCCTGTCTAGAAGTATATCCACAATATGATGTATAATAGATGACTTCTCCAAGAACCGGTAATGTGAGAATGTGTGTGTGTGTGTGTGTGTGTGTGTGTGTGTGTATGCAATGAATATAGGTAGGAATCAGGGACAATGTAGAATCATCTTAGAGGATCACTAATATGTATAGCATGATTTCCTATCCCTCACTTTTTCAGATATAGTTCTGCATTATATCATAGAAGCTGCTCCATCAGTATCCATCATGGTTTAAATATAAAAACTTATGTACAGAGGCTGTTAACCTATTGATGGAGCAGCCCATCAGTGAACTGCTAGCTGATTGTGCAGTTAACAGATGGGGCCTGGCTGAAGAAAATGGGTTCCTGCAGTGTGACTCGAAGGGTCAATTTTTGTCCCTGTATTCCTCCTCTTTCTTTAGCTTTTTCACTCTCTCAGCTTCCAGCCACCATGAGGTAAGCAGATTATCTCCATGATAATCTTCCTTCAGGCTGTTTCTTCTTTAAAGTGAGTCAAGCATGGACAAAAATGTCTGAAATTGTAAGCAAAACATTTTTTTCTCTTATATAGTTATATATGTGAAGGACTTTGCCCCAGCAATGAAAAAGGGACTATCACAGGAACATTTATCTATTAGTCATTGAATGATGCACTGTATCCATTGCTGACCCATGGACATATAACATGGCCAAGAATGAAAGCCTTTTGTTTTTAAAAGCTCTGTGATTTTGAGGCAGCATCTACTGTTTTGACCTCAGCCTATCCTGGCAATGATTATGCCAGAGTATAAATTGCTTACCTGAAATCTGCCCTCTCTTTTGTCTGTAAATCTGCTCCTTCTCAGTTGAACATACTACATTTTGCCAGAGTCATGTAAATTCTGACCAATAGAATTCAAACAAATGTTGAATTATACTTTTCTAAACTTTTACAAGGATAACTACTTTAGTTTTTCTTCTGTCTTGCTGCATGGCATATGCTTGCAATGATTAGAACTCCAGAGGCCATCTTGGCCCACAAGAATAAGAGCCAGGCATGATTTAGTAGCTTCCTAAGAGAATCCTGGGTCTCTCAGAGTTTTTCAGTGGCAGAAAACAAACGACTTGCCTCAGCATTTCCTTTGTTTTCTGGTACCAGGAATCAAACTTAGGACCTTGCACTTGCCAGGCAAGTGCTGTGCCCCTGAGCTATATCCCTGGCCCCTGAACTATCAGTACTTCAAAATTATGCTTTTTGGTAGTGAATAGTAAAGATTGAAACCTTATTTTGATGCCCTTTTTCTAATATTTTTTTCTCATGGGCCATAAAACCTTGACCTCAGTCTTTATAGTCAGTATTTTAAAAATATTATAATAATGAGACTGTATTCTGAGATTTATATTGTTGCAGCTAAAATATAAACTAACGGAAACAATCAGCACAAAGTTGTTTTAAATTCCAGTTAATTTCAGCGAAGAGTGTAAAATTTAATGACAGTGAAAAATGTTATATTTGTAAAGCAAACATGGTCAAATATCTTGGTCTTTGGTTTCTAGTTGGAGACAGTTTCCAGGACAGTACTATCCTGCTAAAACTGAGAAATAAGTCCAATTTTTACAGTGCCTCTGCTTCACTTCATTATACAAAACAAGTCTAATTTATTTTGTTGTTGCTTGGATGCAAGCTTTTCTTTCCTGCTATAATCCAAACAAGCTATTAAAAATTTTTAGGCTTTATAGAACAATATGACATGAAACTTTATTAGACTTGAAACATACCCAAGAACTGATTTACAGCAACTTTTCACCCTCTTATTATTTGTAAGAGTGTGCCTATTTATTGGTGTCTGGGTACTTAGTGTTTATTGAAAACACATTATTTTCTTTATCAAAATGACTGAATTATATAAAACTGAATAAATTTTTCTAAATAAGAAACTTGGGCAATTAATTGCAAATCTAAAATTTCAATTATTTGTAGTATTCAAATAAATATCTCCATTTAGCAAATGGAGAAAACAAAATTATACACATTAATTGCCCCCTGCGATCTGCGTTTTTAAGAACTATAAAGAGCACATCATTTTATAAGGTGCAAAGAGGATGACTTTCATGTTCCTACACAATGACAGAGGAATGAAAATAGCCATATGAATTTATTTTAGTGTATCTTTTGAAATTTGTGCTCTTGTGGCACATGTGCAGGACTCAGCATGATGATGTTAAACTGGTAGGAATTCTTTCTGAATGAATAAACAAACTTAAGTTTTAATCAGTAGACATCTGAATGTATATTTTGAATATATGAATGCATTTGTTGATTTCTTTATTGAATATTAATGAGAAAGATTTCAGAAGAGTAAACAGATATCCTTGTCATTAAGTGAAGCAGAATTGTCACAAAATTTCAAATTATATACTTTAATTTAAGCAAACAACTATAGACATTAACAACAGAGATATTTTTCATTTTTTGCAGAGATATTATTTTAAAAATTTTACTTTCTATCACTTTTTAAGTGTATTTAGTACAGGATCTACAGGGTCTCACTATGTAGATCAGATTTGTAATGATCCTTCTCTTTTCAGCATCCCAAGGGCCAGGATTACAGGTGTGTGCCACCAGGCCCAGTCTGAATCACCATAGAAAAAATACCATAGCCCAGAACATTGTGCGGATTAAATTAAAAACTAGGACCTTGTTAATTAATTTAATCAACAAATGCCTACTGGTTCTTTGACACTGTGCTGGTAATATTACAGTGAAAAAGATTATGAAGTTTATAATTTCACAGAGTTTGTACTCATAGAGTAGACAATAAAATGTTAACAAAGAAGATTTTGAAATAGTGACTATTATTATGAAGAATTACCTACAGTTGGGTGATGGCCTGGAGATATGTGGTGTTAAGGAGAATGGTCACTCCAAATATATTTAACCTGGGACAATAATAATAATGAGGAGTCAGCCCTACTATAATTGGGGTGTGTTCTTCATAAGTGTACTGGTCCTAATGGGGAATTTAATGGTAAAAAGTGATTTTAAAGGTTCAACTAAAAAATGAAAGGTAGAGATTATGATTAATTACCATATGTTTAGGTATATTATAAGCTTATTTTTTATCTTAAAGAGAAAAAAGCTATAAAAATGATGTAGAATTTCAAAACAAGATGATACAAAATCAACAATGGTTCTTACATTGCATTTTGTTATCTTCAAAGGAGTTGCTCAGGGGGCCCGGTGGGATGGCTCAGTGGTCTAAAGCACCTGCTCGGGAAAGCTTGGGCAGCTTCAGGGACTGCGGCTCGATCCCCAGCACCACATGCTGTGCCAGCCCTGCCCTCAGAGTGGGCTGAGCCGGCCATAAAAATGAGTGAATAAACAAACAAAGGTTCTGAAACAAGAAAAAAAAAATAATTATTTAAAAAATTATTAAAAAAAGGAGTTGCTCAGATTATCAGATATAGGCATGCAAAGTTGGTCAAACAATATAAACACTAACTATTCCTTTCAATGAACTAATATAAATTAATCATATAATTATCTTTATGTGTATATATTATAAATTTATTAAAATATAGAATATAGTAGTACCAAGACATTAATATCTAATAACTGATTATGTTTACACTGAATTTTGAAATAAGAACAATTTATGCCCTTTTCAGCTTTGCTACCTAGACTGCTGTTGCTATCATAAGGTGTCTTTTAGGAAGTAATTATGCGATGAGAATTGGGTTTTAAGAATAGTATGAGTGTCTTTATATGAAGAAACTATTGGCCATTTTCTTTTCATACATAACACAAAACATATAGGTTATACCTGAAACTACGAAGTCAAAAACCAGATATATAAATATGTCATTCAGAAATAGTAAAAATAGGGATACCAGAAGAAATTGCTACAAGTTGTTGAAATCTTTTCTCCTAAAGGCCGGGATATCTGAGTGGCTATCAAGGGAGACTGCCTTTTGTCATTATTAGCTTTGCACTAGTATCTTTTTAAGCCTAGCACACAAGTAATGCTGATATTTCAAAAACAGTAAGACAGGTTAAGGGCGGGTTCTGGGTTTCTCTTCTGTGCCATGCTGCCTCTGGTCTAGTCACTGAGTTTGTGCAGTGTTTGATTATTGGCTGGCTGCCTTAGTGTCCTATCAATGAAAGAGAGGATATAAAATGTGGATTACAGAGTGAAGTATGGCTCTACTCTTTCCCAAAAGGCCATGTGGCTTACATACAGGAAGGTAGGCTTCACTGTTCCAGTGACAGGATGTTTCCAAAGAGCTTAGTTGTTGGTGCCTCATAGGGAGAACATGCTGGAGAAAGCCCGCTTGAGACATCTCAAGTTTCTCCCTTTTCTGGGTCTCGGTTTCTCTTGTCACTTTTTCATAGAGATGATGTAGAAGTCTCACTTAGACTCACATCCACAGAAAAAAAAACATTGTTAGCCCTGTGGGGAGAAAGCAACACTGGCAAGTATAGATTTGCCAGCTGGTGTAGTTTGGGGCTTTTGCAGGACAGATATTTTATAAGATTATTTATATTAGACACCAAAATAATCCTATGCAAAGAGAATGAAGGAAATCTGTCCACACACTGAAGTCCAAAGAATTCAGCTGAGGGCCTGATCAGTCATTTCCTACATGGGTGCAGCTGAAGACCTTGAGTCCATAACAATGACCCCACATGAGCCCACAAACACCAAGAGCCCACGAGCAGCCCATAATGTCTTATGCAGGTCTCCTTCATGTATCTGCTCTAGGAAAACCCAAGGGTGAGTGGTGGAAGCTAGAAAGTCTGTGTCAGCAGGATGAAGGATCTGTGTCAGCAGGCTGAGGGCTCTGTGCTGGAGCCAGGAAGCACCAAAGTAAAGATCAGAACTCCCTAAAAGTACCACAGCTATCCTCAGCAATAGTGAGGTCCAGAACTCCTCTAACAATGAGGAAAGCTGAGTTTCCGTCAGGAAAGCCAATGGAAATACCTCCAGGAGACTGATCTGGGCACCATCTTCCCCTCTGGAGCCAGGAAGTGATGCTCGAAGTGAGGTACACAGCTCCCCTAAAGTGAACCATAGTCATTTTCAGTGACAGTAAGGTCCTGAGCTCCTTCCTCAACAAGAACAGCTGAGTTCATCAGAAAAATCTAGTATGACGAGATCTTCCAGGAAAACCGACAACTCTCAAACATTCCCTGCAGCTCCTGGCAGCTTCTCATCAGCTTCCCATCTTCTCCCTTTCTGCCTCTTATGCTGCTGACCACAGCCTTCAGGCAGACCTTACACATTCGGCACCAGGTTGGGTGTCATAGGTTGGCCACCAGCTGCCAACCCACCACATCAGCTCTATCCTATCATTGAAGCTGTGGTTATACAGACTTCAAAGTCTTTCCTTGGAATAGCACGGTGGCCTCTCGGTATGATACAGGGGAGAAGGAAGGGACAGAAGGCAATTGATCTTTCAACACAGTGTTTTGTAGGCAGGAAAGCTGACAAAGTTACCACCAGTAACTACCATGTGAAGTTTATGCTGAAAGTCCTTCCTCCATTAGACACACAGCACATTCAATAAAATTGTCAAGTTGCCATTTTCTTCTGCAGATAGGACTTTTCAAAAGGGACAGTGTCATTTGGAGAAGAGTTGGGGCCGCAGGTCTCCAGCAAATTGCTGCTGCAGTGCCACACACAGAAAATTAAAACTTGAACCAAGCTTCCAGTGAAGAAACACCAAATTGGTTAAAATAATAAAATGTGGGAAGGACCGATGTACATGTGAGGGTCCTTGTTGATCTGTCCAGGAGAAAGAGGCAAACTTGGCGGCAAATAAAACAGCTCCTGACAGAGATCATATTTCTTGCACTGTATGTACTTCCAAGACACACTGTAAGAATGGACCAAGATCATCTTCTCTTAAAATTGAAAGTAAATCTAATTTTTAATTTTTAATTAAGAAATGGTGGATATACATTTTGAACATCAGTATAACTTCGAAGATGTTTATAGTATTAAAGTTGAATAATATAAGGAAGCAAAGAAAAAGCCACTTCTAATGCACATAGAGCATATAATCATGAACAAAATCTATTTTACAGAAATTGAGAAATTTGGCTTACTGATTATCCATCTTTTATCAAGATATTTCCATGATTATATAGTATTTGTTAAATATTTCCTGTGTTTCACACTTTTGCATATTAATTCACTTCTTTAAAGATATATCTTAACTATGGAAAATATGATTCATATAGATGAAATATTATCGGTGATTTATTTATGAGGTCACTAATAGTTTTATTATGGGGTGGAATATAGTTTTAACTGCACAAACTCAAGGTATTTTTAACCTGTAGGAAAGCTAAGCAGAGAGTAAGCCTATCTTCAGCATAACATTTCAATTACAAATAACCTGAAAAACACATGACATCGTTTATAACTTGTCAGGAATGGCAAACTGGAGGTCTGTCACTTATACAGAGCCAAAATCTCAGAGGGCCTGAGGAATGCGATAAGGACACTGAAGTCCCAAGGCAAACAGGTGTTCCAGCCCCCAGAACATAGGCTGTGAGAGGTGAGCTAGTTCTTAGGCAGGGTGGGTTTGGCAGGGTTAGCTGTTAGGCAGGGTTCACCTGAAGTCAAACTTTCTAGGATATAAATAAATGCAGTGTGGTTGCTGAGCAATTTTCTCCAGCAGGAGACAGGGCTCTGCCTGATCCCAGCTTCTGTATCTTCATTTCTCCCCTTCTCACCATCCTTCATAGTCCTCATCTTTGGAAGTTCAAGAGTCATGTTGGCAGAGGCAGTGTAATGCCTTGAACGTGGACCTGGGGCAAGAGGAAAAGTGTGATTTAGCAGGTGAGAAGGACACTTCCTGCGTGCACACAAGAGGGAGAGGTGTATCGCTATCTTCAGCATTGATCCCATTAATATCCTTAATCCTGAGCCCCCTTTTATCAGTTTTAAAAAGGGGACAAACAGTTCTCAAAGGACATGTACATAGAAATGTGTATATAGAAATGTCTGCTGTACTATCGTTCTCTGTAATTGCTCCCTTTGTGAGAATCTGGATTAGGCAGTATCTTAATGGTCAAATGTTGAGACAATCATGAAGGATTTGGACCAGAGCACTAAAAAATCAAGCCCCAGGTGAGAAAATGATGGGGAAACAACTGTCACCCCAATAGAGCTTAAATTTGAGCTTGATAATTTTTTTCTACATGAAAAAATGTTTTACAGGGCTGGTCGTTCACAAAATGTAAATTAAAGCAATACCGAGATTTCATGTCACTCCAGAAAGAATAGCTATCTTAAAGAGACTAGCCAATAACAAATGCTAGGGAGGCTGTGGGGAAAAAGAAGCCCTTCTCCGCCATTGGAGTGAGCGTAGACTGGTACAACAACTATGGAAGTCTGTGTGGAGACCCCTCGAAAAACTAGGATTAGAAGTCCCATTCAACCCAGCCACTTCCCTTCTGGGTGTTTTTCCAGAAGAACTGAAAACGTTCTACCATTATATATGTGCAACTATGTTTATAACAGCACAGGTAGTCACAGCCAAACATTGGAAACACCCCATTTGTCCATCAACTAAGAAATGGATAAAAAAGTGTGGCATTTTATACAATGGAGTATTAGTCAGCTTCAAAAAAGATAAAATCAATGCTTTTGTAGGTAAATGACTACAACTGGAGGTTATATTCGTAAGTGAAATGATGAGACCCACATGTGTAAAAGTCATATTATCTCCCCGTTGTAAAATCTGAATAAATAGTAAAATAAATCTGAAAGGTATAAAAGACATAGTAAAGTGTAAAGAAACTCAATACAGAGAATAAACAATTGAGATGAGGGAAAGAAGAAAACATAGGGAAAAATAGAAGGAGAAAAATCATGTAAGTATATACACAGAATAGCTAAGATCATTGTACAATTAATTTCTATCAGGTCTTAGCTGTTACTTTTATACTTTTTTTTTTTTCTTCAGAAACAGGGATTGAACTCAGGCCCCAGCCCTCTCTATACTCTTTTTAAGATAATTTTATTATTTATTTATTTATTTAAATTTTATTTATTATTATTTTTTTCTTGTTTCAGAACCTTTGTTTATCACTCATTTTTATGGCCGGCTCAGCCCACCCCGAGGGCAGGGCTGGGGCAGCATGTGGTGCCGGGGATCGAACCGCGGTTCCTAAAGCCGCCCAAGCTTTCCAAAGCAGGTGCTTTAGACCACTGAGCCATCCCGCTGGGCCCCTTTAAGATAATTTTAAAAAGTAAAATTGACAAGGAAAAATAGTTTAAGCTTTATGTAAAGAAACAGTCAAATGTTTTAACTGTCTTATCAACCTTGCATGCCTGTATCTAGTAGTTTGATGATAACAATGTATAATATAGCAACCATTGTTAATTTCCAGCTCTAGTTTTGATATCCTGTACCACTTTTATTGTCTTCTGTGTTGTTTGGTCTCTGTTCTTGTTATTTTTTTTTCTTTAAGAATTTTTTTTTTGTCTTTTTGAGACAGGGTCTGGCTAGGCAGTTCAGGCTGCCCTTGAGCTTACTTTTGTAGCCCAGGCTCATCTCAAACTCGCACTGATCCTCCTGCCTCAGCCTCCCATGTGCTGGGATTACAGGCCTGCACTACCATGCCCTGCCATCTTTCTCCATTTTTTACTTTTGCATTTTTGGATCATTTGCTTACAATTTAATTTTGTGTAGAGATTTAAGAAGCATGCTTCCAGCTGGGCTGCCAGCTGGTCCGTGTTGTGGTTGATACATTGTGTCAACTTGAGATGTTGGAAGCTTGGTTGGATAGCTCAGTGATTCCATGCCCCAGAGCCCTAGAATGACTCAGGACAAAAAAGGGTATGTAAGGGGCTTGAGGAAGGACTCTGTGTGCCACTTCTTCAGAGGAGCTGAAAGGAAGGGATAAAGGTTTGCTAAAGTCATAGCTGTTCCTCCCTTTGTTCTTTGCTGTTTTCTGCTGCCAGAAACGTCTACTCTCAGCTCTGTGTTACTCTGTCTTGGAGCCAGCCAAGTATGGACTGAAGCATCCACAAACTGTGGGCTAAATAAACCTACCCTTCTTTTATTTTCTTTTCCTTTCTGTGTTTAGGGCAAGATCTACAGGGTCTACAGGATCTCGTTATGTAGATTGGACTTGTAGTGATCCTCCTGTTTTCAGCCTCCCAAGTGTGATCACAGGTGTGCGCCATCACTCCCAGTCTCCATCACCCTCTCAGCACACTCTGGGGTTGGGGCCGACATGGCACACTGGGGATTGAACCCAGCTGCTGTGCTCTGCCTAAGTAGGCACTTTAGTCTACTAAGCTATCAGACTGACTCTTCATTAATTTTAGGTGTTGGGTATTTTTTCCCAACAATAAGAGAAGGGTAACTGAGGCAGAAATTATGATACCAAATTTTTTTCTCAGATTTCATAAAAATCGGTTAAAATAGGGGCCAGGGAGATAGTTCTGGGGCACAAGTGCCTGTCTGGCAGGCAAGTGATGCAAGGTCCTGAGTTCGATCAAAAAAAAAAAAAAAAAAAAAAAAAAAAAAAAAAAAAAAAAAAAAAAAAAAAAAAAAAAAAAAAAAAAAAAAAAAAAAAAAAGGAAAGAAAGGAAAAGAAAAAAGAAAAAATTGGTTAAGATAAATAAAGGGAAACCCTTTGGGTTTATGGAATTATTGTTCAAGGCTCCTTTTCATGAACAAAGAAGTATCTGCCGAGGAAGCTTTCTCAGCCTTTGTTCATTAATAGCAAGCCTCAACAATTTTCATAGCTTCAATAGGAGACACCTCCAAAAGTTGTTTAAAACATATTTTTGTGATATGTTTACACTGGCCATCATCAAAAGATTGCATTTTCTATAGAATAAAGTTTTCAAATTTAAAGATTCTCTGGTACAAAATTAAGTTAAGAAAAGTTTTCATGTGGCTACCACCATGAATATCAATCTCATGGTAGATTACACACGTTCATGCCTTCCTGTGTGCAAATCTTCCAAACTATTAAATAAGGATTGTTGATGGTAATAGATTTTCTTCTCTCTCAGAATTGGACATGTGCCTTTCTTTTATGCTCCAACTGCTTGCGATTTTAAGCCAGCCTAAAATCATCAGTCAGTAATGATAACAAAAATTTATGTGATGCACATCCTATTAAACATTGACAAATCAGTACCAGACAGCAATGACTAACTAAAAGGATTATCGTATGTCAAAATGGAAATTTAAGTTCATTACAAAAAGTCACCATGATTATTATGATTCAATGTTGTATATGGCTTTTCATTTCAAAATTTCTGTGTAAAATTATATATTTGATGTCTGTTAACATTCTCTAGGCATTCAACAACTACAACATCCATGGTTAAGTGGAAATAATGGTTCTACTTTATATTTCAACGTACTTGATATTCAGATAGAATTATTATGTGAAGCTCACTGCTCCAATTAATGTAATGTCTTCAACTTTCTCTTCTTGGTGTTCAACAACTGGGCTTTGGAGACCAAAAATTAGAAAGTGAATGTGCTAGGAAGACAGTCAACATTTTGGCTGTGGCCTTCTGAGGTCAATGTAGACCTAGGATATGAGGGAGTGTTTATAGTGACAGCCAACTGATGCTCTGGTGAGTTATGGAAATTCCTGACCAAGGGGATTGTGAGAACACAGGCAGGAAATAGATAGGGTATCGTGAGCCTAAGGAGTGTCACCAGGACAGAAAACTCTCCCAAGCTTTCAGAGAAAGCACCTTGGTCAAGCAATGGCTCTGACTCAACCAGATGGCTGACAATGATGAAGGAACTGAGAGGTCCTATGCCTGGTTCCACGGTGAATTCTGTAGAGAATAACTAACCTTGACAGTAAAATTTAATTGTAATCATACAGGTTTCATTTTAACTTGGTCTTCAATATTCAGCATAAAATGGCAGACTTGTAGGCATGTTATAGCAGAAGTTAGAAATCAGTTCATCGCCTGTGACTATGCTCATGCTTCCTGTCACATACATAATCAGCCTTGACTATCTACTTCTGTTTGATAATGCGCTGGGCCAACTTGATGCTCCAAGGACTTCATGTCTGGGGCTGACTGGCCCAGTCAGGGACCTATTTAACTCTACTTGCTCTGGTCACACCCCACTTCCCACCTTCCCAGAATGTTGAGCAATTCTTTTTAAGTAAACTTGCCTGACAAAATATGATCTAATTCTTGCATTCCATGTAACTAGTCATGTAATAACCTGGTATCATCTTTCTCCTTCCCACTCACAAACCATTTTCAAACTAAACTAAACCTGACTCTGGGCTGGTGATTTGAACCTATGGGCTTCTGAGCCCACTAATGTAATAAAAGTCACCTTCTAACTCCTTAGTCAAAGAGTCTTCCATTTGATTGATATATGTTTTTCTGCTGAATAACCACCAAAAGAAGATCTTCTACAGAGTCTTCCAAACACAGCTCCTCCAACTTCAACTGACTGTCTATCAGTTGCAACTACAAAACAGAAGAGGGAGAGATTTCTGGAGCAGTTGAATTGGATATTGAGCACAAATAAGGAGCTATGATCCCAGAGTGTCTAAAAATGTGCTAAGCAGGTGTTCCAGTCCCCAAAATATGGATTGTGAGAGGTGAGCTAATTGTTAGGTAGGGTGGTTCCATATGAAATCAAACTGCCCAGTATATAAATAAATGTGCTGCAGTTGTCGAGAAGTTCTTTTCTCCAAGGAGAGAGATCCACCTCATCCCAGCTTCAGTATCTTATCTTCATTTCTTCCTCTTCTTGCCATCCTTCGTGGCCCTCAGACAGGGAAGTTCAAGAGCCAGGGTGGCTGGAGCAGTAATTTATTTGAAAACAGGTTGCTATTCATCCAAAGTCTAAACCCCACAGTTGCTACATCCTAGTGGATCCACTAGGTTAGAGTTTCTTTTTAAGTTGAAAATAAATTTTTCTTGGGAATTGCAAAGTATGCTTTTCAGATTAGAGGCTTGTGCTTTACTTTGAGAAATACGTGGCCGCTTTAGGGGTGTCAGCATTGTGCTTTCCCAACGACTGTTTCTTAGGTTGCAGGAGTCTCATTAACAATTTTTTTTTAATTTAAAATAAAAAGAAATAATTAGGAGAGTGTATTCTGGGGTATTAAAAGCTTAATAAAATGTCTTTTTTCTACTTAAAGCTTTCCTTTATAAGCCTTATTTCTCTTTATTTAAGGAGTGATAGCGTTAACTTCTGTGCGTGCATCCTTACTCATAGCCAAATTTACAAAAACAGCTCTTGAAAGTAACACTTTCTAGCTTTCTTTTCTTTTTCCACTTAAAAGTAGAGTATTTCTATCTAAAAATTATTCATTACCCTTCCTCTCTGCACTGATGAATCAAAATTCTACCCAGCCATCTTTAATCTATTCATTTAGTTAACAAATATTCACTGAGAACTGCACGCTAGATGGGCCACATTCATTTGAGGTAAAACAATTGAGAAAAGTAGAAAGACATCACTCTCCATAGCTATTCTGCTGGAAAAGATGGAAAACAAGGTGTTTATGTGAAGAGTAGTGAAGACGGTGATCCTGTATTTATTGTATATTAGGAATAACAAGAAATAATTTACTGGCATTCTAGGCTACGCATCAATGTCTTGCAATTACTCAACTTTTGTGTGTATTATCGTTTATTTATGTTAAATATATCCTTGATATGAGCTTATTTTTATACTTAGTTCCTTTGGCACTATAATTTTGAGGTTTTGTTAGGATCATATGATGAAATCTCATGTTTTACCAACATGCTGTGTTGATTTGACTTCATTTATTACATGAACTTTATCTCAGTTCTCAGTATTATTGTAAGCAACATTAGCCACCACTATAATAAAAACAGCTAAGCTAGCAAGTTATATGAGGGATTTATAATTCACAGGCACTTTTTTTTGGATAGGCTTGCATTTCACAACAAGAGAACATAGGCCCAGTGGGAGCTAGAAAATATAGTAGTGAGAGGATTGTGGAACACTACATTTTAGGACTATAAATTTCAAATCTTAATGGTGAAAAGGAACACTGAGATGTTTTTTTTATATATAAGCTTAATGTGAGAGGCCATCCACACTCATTTAATTTTACTCCATCCCTTTTTCTTTTGCTGGCACATGTTTGCAGTGTATAATGTTCACATTCCTTGTATGGAGTTGATACATGTTCATATAAATTCTTGATTCCTTTTTTTTCATTTTATTTCCCCTCTTTCCCCTCCTGTATCTACAGCTCTTGCTCCTATTTCCCCTTGAGAAAGATCTATATCCATACTTCCCATTATATATCTTTTATTTAATGTTTATTTATTCTCATGTAAAAGAAACCGTGCAATATGTAAGCTTGTTTACTTCATTATGATCCCAAGGTGAACACATTGTCCCATAAAAACCTCAACATAATCTTTTTATGGCAGCACAACACTGCACTGTGTAAAAATACACTCCCTTCATCCATTTATCTGTTGGTGGACATGCAGGTTGCAGTGAAGATGTAGCTGGCATGAGCTGTGCTGCTTTCTACATGGCATACATGCACTACTCTATTGTCGTGTCTTTTAATCTTTTAGGAGTCTACCTTGAAGGGAATAGCTGAGTCATTTGGAAATTCTAGTTTCAGTTTTTGAGGTATGTCCATGCTTGATGGAGACCACCACATAGCATAGTGGCTCTGATCAGCATTTGTATTAACCAGTTGGCTCTTCATGTTTCCTTAGGCATCTTCCCAAGGCCTAGGTCTCTTGTCTGGAGGTAGGCGTCCTACAAGGGCAGGTGATTCAAAAGACAAGATGAGGCCACAGCTAAGGACATCTGGATCCAACCTTAATTAATTAGATAAAGACTATAACTATAGGTATCTCACTCCTACAGTGAAGGTCTTCCTGGACATAACATAGTTCTCCTAAAATAATACATTACTTCAAGAAATCTTTAAAGGGATTCCCAAGGACCTGCCCATACTTTAAAGTAAACTTTTTAAAAAGAAGGTAATGAAAGAAAAAGAGATACAACAACAAAAATTTAAGGTTTCTTGAAGCATGTGGTACTAGGGGAGAATGTTAACCCTGTACACACTGTACAATCTTCTGAAATGGTGCTATTAACTCAGTTTCATCCAAGTATAGAATGTTCCTTTTTTCCCCATAGCATAGCAGTGATTGTTAGTTGAGTTCCTGATGATAGTCATCATTTTTTGGGGAGGAGGAGAAGATAAGATATCCCTGAATTGTCTTAATTTTCATTTATTTAATAGACAGTGATGTTGAACCTTTTTTTTTTTTCATGTCTTTATTGGTCTTTTGTATTTCTTCTGTGAAGTGTCTATTCATTTTCTTTTCATTCAACAAGTGCTTATTGAGTGCCTCCTATTCACTAGCTATTAGAAATATGGAGGTGGACGAGTCTTTACAGTCTTTGCTGTCATGTCATGGAGTTTGCACTCTGTCACAGCTAATTTCAGTGAAAATCACAATCTTACATTTGGTCAGAGTAGAAATGTGGGAGGACGATTCATTTTGACATTTTAAACCACTTTTGGACTGGGGATTTTATTTTGGAAGTTAAAAATTTTTGAGCTCTGTGTGAATATTTTTGATATTAGTCTTCTGTCTGAAGTATATAGCTGCGATTTCTCCCCATTTTGTAGCTTTTCTCTCCACTCTTTTGGGCCATTTCTTTTGCTTTCTAAAAACTTTAAAAGTCTGATATTCTCCTATATGTTGACTGTCAGTAATATTTTCTATACAACCAGGCTTCTATTCATAAAGTTCTTGCATGTGCCTGCGATCAGGAATTTTACCTATATTATTCTAACAGGTTAAGTGTTTCTGTTTTAATGTTCAGTTATTTAAGGGCTAGGGAGATATAACAGTAGAATAAGTGCTTGCTTGGCAAACACAAGGGTCTGAGTTCAATCCCTGGTTCTGCAAAAAAAGAAAAAAGTTTAATTATTTGATCCAGTTTGGTTTTATCATAGTAAATGGTGGAGAATATAAATCTAGATTCAATTTTATGTGTTGTATAATCAACTTTTCCCAATACAATTTATTAAACAGGTTATTTTGCCTCCCATGTATTTTTTTGACCTCTGTCAACATCAAAACATTGAATATACTTGGAGTTGTTTCTGCATTCTCTATTCTTTCCCATGATACTCCTGTTTGTTTTTGCACCAGTACTATGTTCTCTGTATGTATATGTGTATATATATATATATATATATATATATATATATATATATATATATCTTCATATCTATGCTCAAGCCTAAAATTATGATGTTCTTTTTTTTGATATATTTTGTGCATTATTTAATGTCTTACCACGTTTTTCTAGGAGCTGTGTTGACAAACTCTTTTCCTTTGTCATGCCTTGTCAGACTGGTCTTCTTACCTTCTGCTAGCATGATGATGGACTGAGTGAGAATGCATGTTCTAGTACTGCTTCTTTAATTGAGTATCTCATCAAAGTATTTCTACCTGCATCCACTCCAATCAAAGATGCTGCATGAAACAAAACTTTGTTTGCACCCTGAGACAAAAAGTGAGAGAAAGGTAAAAAGAGGTAGACTACTTACTGTCTAGGAAAGACAGACCTTGAACTCTGAGGGTTCCTGAATATGTAGACTATTCAGTTAGAAGCAAAAAAAGGCCTCACCTTAGGCAGTGGGTCTGTTTCCAAAGACAACTGGAAGGAGAAGGCTGGACTACAAGTTTAGCTTTATTCTTTTCCTCAGTGTCTCCAGTGGAGTTAGTCACTTCTTTTGAAGGTAAGAATGAGCTGGTATGTTCTGGGCTTCATTTCTAAAGTCATCTCTCAATATTAAAGTTTGTGTTCTTTTCATTTTATAATGAAAAGTACAAGGACTATATAGTGAATTTGTATATGATTTTCTTAATTACTATTTTAAAACCCTCAAAATATACTAGTGACTTGCATATCTGTTCTGACTGGTCTTAACAATAGAAATGATCATATCACCCTCCCCACTTTGAGTATAGTGCAAAGTTCTGTCTTCTCAGATAGCTTAGGTTCCTTCTAATCAAGTCTATTATAAAGCATTCAGTTAATTTCCCCTGCATTCTTAAAGTCAACTTTACACCAGATTTATTAACTCTTTCCAGTTTCTCAAACACCTATACCTTTCTCTATTATATTAGTTTTTTTTCAGCCCCTTTTCTGGGAAATAGCTTCCTCTAAGTTCTTTACATCAATAGCTCTTACTGACTGTGGTGGATTAAGTAAGGGGCAACTTGTAACTCTCATCTGCACCGAATCAGTCTGGTGCTCATAGAAATGCTGCTAGTTAGGATGAGGATGGGGAAGCCTCTATTTAGAAGGACTACACTGGCCACCACAAGGCTGACCTGAGGATTGTTGTATTAAAGAACTGGAGGGGAAGATGGTACTCGGTTTATTCTCTTAGAGAAGCTTGTGACACTGGTTTTTCTGATTGAACTTAGTTATTCTCTTCCCTGGAGAAGCCTGGCTCCTCTATGTCACTGAGGATGGCTGTAGGTCTTTTATGTGGATCTCTGAACTTTACCTTGAGCATCATCTTCTGGATCCAGTGCAGATCCCTCAGCCTTCTGTCACAGGTCCTTCATCTCGCTGGTGTGGACATTCTAGCTTCCATCACTGACCTCTGGAACTTTCCAGCACAGATCCTTGAAACATGCTTGTATGAACTATTATTGTGAGCTCTCAACCTCCAGTTAGACTTCTGGGGAACATTGCATGGGCTCTAGGTCTTCAGTTGGACTCAAACAGGACACTGCCATGAGATTTAGGCCCATAGCTATATTATTTGAGTTTCTAGTACATGGACAGATTATCTGAACTCTTTTGCATTTGACTCTTTGGGCAAATATTATAAAATAATACTATAAAGGGTCAGCCAGATATCTCAGTGGACTAAAGCACCTGCTTAGGCAGAGTGCAGTGGCCAACCAGGGTTTGATCCCCAGTGTGCCGAGCCAGCCCCGCCCATACAGCATGCTGAGACAGCAACTGAGACTGGGTGTGGTGGTGTGTGCCTGTAATCCCAGGGTTTGGTAGGCTGAAAACATGAGTATCAGTATGAGTCTGATTTGGGCAGAGAGACCCTGTAGACCCTGTACTAAATACAATAAATAAATAAAATAGATAGATTTAAAATAATACTATAAATTATGTTATTTATATTGTTATTTCTCTTGTAAACCCTGACTACAACAAAACTGGTACCAGGACAGTGGCGTTATTATTGTGATATTGCCTTATCTTGTGGTTTACAAGACTTGTGAATTAATTTGGAAGTGTTCTGAGAGACTGGCTGAAGAAGCCGCTCCTGTCTGCTGTAGACTATATGGGAGCATCTGGTCAGAGCCTGGAAAATGTGGATGCTGCTGGTTAGGATGAGATTCATGAAGCTTCTATTTAGAAGGACTACACTGGCTGCTGGGTGATGTAAGTCGTGCTTTAGCAAGAAATCTTTCTGCGTTTTGCTTGTGTTGAGATATGTTGCCTGGGTAGCAGAGAAATTTCAGCAGAGACAGCCATTGGGACAATGACATGATTACTATTGGATGCTTTTGGCCAACCCTGTGTTGGAAATCAGGAACAAAAAGCCAGCAAGGTGAATTTAAGCAGTTGACCAGAGGGGAGGCTCCAGTGGAGCTATGGATTGCAAGAATGAGGTAGAGGACAGAATGAAACACAGAAGCAACAGAACAATAGAACATGACCTAAAGCCTTTCACCAAAAGGGAATAGTGTACATGAGAAGCAGGAGACCCCATGGGGTATTTCTTAGTGTTTCCATGCCATTAACTTTTAATAGGAAGAAAGGTTGTGATTTCAATAGTTCTTATATTATGATTTCAATTTAGTTTTTATGTTTGTAATCAGGTTAATTAATCAAAGTATTGAGGGTTTAACCTTGAATTTTGATCACCCTTTGGACATTTTGCTTTGGTGTGGAAGTGACTGTAGTAAGAATTGTATATAGTATTTATTATATTAATGTAAATTTGAGTAGACCAAGACATTAACTTTTCACCAATCTGCCACTGTAGACTATGATTTAAAGAAATATGTCTGATTATTAAGTTAACCACAAGTAGATTGTGGTGGATTATCTCCTGGTCAGTATATAATCCCCAGCTGAACTAAATCAGTGCAGTGCTGAGCAGGCAAGGCCCATCTGAGGATTGTTGTCAACAGCATGAAAAGAGAACCAGAGAGAAGGATGGTGTGCTGTGGAGTCTGCTGGAGAAGCTTGTCACACTCACACCCTTACTGAGACCCTTCATCTCACTGGTGCACATGTTCCAGCCCCCACCACTGATCTTTGGGCCTTCCTAGTGCTGATTCTTCATACAGACTTGCCTGGGATATTGTTATGGGCTCCAGGCCTCCAGTTGCACTCATGGAGGATGTGCTATGGGCTCTAGGTCTTCAGCTGGATTCGCGCAGGACATTGTCATGGGAACCAGGCCCTCGGCTGGATTCTTTGAGTCTCCAGTGTGTGAACAGTTTTCCTGCACTCTTTTGCATTTGACTTTTGGATAAATATTCTAAAATAATCTTCTAGATTATGTGTGCTGTTTTCAGTTGCTCCCCTTGTAACTTCTGACTGCAACACTGACTCTTTAAAACTTGGCCGAGGCACAATCAGCACTCCTCTTGCACACTGTTGCATTATTGCATCATGTTTCATCAAGGCAGGCCGTGTTTGTTCTACTATTTCTTACAGATTTAGTGCTTATTTGCTGGAAAAAAGAGAATGTATTCTATGTCTGCATATTCATTAGCAAGTATAGTGCCTGGCATAAGGGAAGTAATTAATAAATGTTGTTGGTGATTCTCACATATCTCTTTCCTTAAAGAGAGCCATATTGCTGAAATTTGCTAAGCCCTAAATGTGCACTAGAGTAACAGGTGCCTGAATTTAAGAGAAATAAATGTACAGAATACTTAAAATTTTTGGTGGTTTTAGAAATCTTGGAAAAATATTTTCTCACAAAACAATATTTTTTCTGTACATCTATCTGTCTGTCTGTCTATCTATCTATCTATCTATCTATCTATCTATTACAGAACTGGGGATCAAACTCATGATTTTGCACTTGCCAGGCAGGCACTTTTGCCCGTGAGCCATCTCCCTGGCCCCTCACCATTCTTTTAAAATATGAGTAAGTTGATTTTTTAATAAACTTTTAAAAATCTTTGTGAAATAGTCACTAAATAGTAACAAATTGTTTTATTGTTTAAATTCTTGAGCATGCATTGTGTAGTTATTTTCAAATTCTTGTGGAGAGGGTTGTACCCAAGCTCATATTTTTATAGAGAGTAAATTGGTAAAGCAATGGACATGAGTCATCCAGATGGCTGACACTGGCAAAAGATCTACAAGGTGCTGTACATGGTTTCAGGGTAAATTCTGAGGGGATTTGACTGATCTTGTCAGATACAAAAGTTACATATTTAATTATATAGGTCTTGCTTTAACTTGCTCTTAACTATCTAGCAGAAAAGTATAACCATGGGGTATAAAAAGTAATGTCAAATATCTTAGTTACTTTTTACTTGTTGCTGGGACAAACACCCAACACTCAAAATAAAGGAAGGAAAGTTTTATTTAGCTCACAGTTTGTGGAGGTTTCAGTTCATATTCTGCTGGCGCCAAGGCAGCAGAAAACAATGAAGAGCAGAGGAGGCGCAACAACTGTGGCATCCATCAAGCTTGTCTCTTCCAGATTCTGTGCCAGCACAGAGTTTCTCCAAAGTGGCGTGGCTGTGAAGATCAAGACGAGGACTTCTCCAAGAAAGCCAGGCAGGACTGAGCTAGGCAGGAAGCAGACAGGGCAGGGCCCTGCTGGGCTGATCTGATCAGTCTTCCTCAATTCTTTATACACTTTTTGTGCTGAGTTACTGTGGGGTGGCCCATCTGGCCCTAGAGTGGAGCCAGTCACATCCCAGGGCAGGTCCTCTGCATCCTGCAGGATGGGGCCCCCACAGCCTGGAGCCAGCCCAGCGCATCCAGCCAAGCTTCCTCAAGTTGACACAATGTATCAACTACCACACCATATTAATATGCTGAGCTGTAAAAGTCTCAAGTCAACAACTGACAATTGTCAATTCTGCTGATAACCTACTATTATTATGAACTATTGGATTATATGGAGTTGTTTTGCAGGATTCAAGTACTCACAATCTTTAGACTGGCTCCAAGAGTGTAAAGGTCCTTTGAAGTCTTCTCCAAATACAGCATCTCTAACTGCATTGGAACATCTATCTCTGGCAAAACAAAATACAAAAAGGAGATAAAAATAAAAGACCATTTTGTAGTGAAAAAAAATATATGTATATACAAGATAGGATAGATGTACAGCTACTTTCTCTTAGTTCAATGAGAAGAAAGATTTGTACTAATATTGTTTGACATGATATCATGTCTTCAACTATTCCTTTGAATAATTACTATGAAGACTATAATATGCAATGTACTAATTATTGTAACTGTCTTACTAACCTGTTTTGAAACTGTTTGGCTGCTATTTTATCTTTTTTATCATTAAAATGAATAATATATCTATTAATTTTTAATCAGATGACTTATAATATTTGTATATTATATAGTAAATGATTAACTGTGAAGATAAAATGTGGTATGAATTGTAAAGATTGACATTCTAATCTTCGCTGCTTCAGTTTTCTTAATTTACAAAGGATTTTTATATTCATAAGAGAGCATCTTCATTAGTCTGCATGAGAGAAATCTTTATGCTTCTGTATACATTTATACATGGATATATATTTTTAAAATTTATCTTTTACATGCTTATAGCTTATTTCCCTACCAGTGGAGAATAGAATAGATAATTAAGGAGATATCATGCCTTTTCACAATATATTTCCTTGTATTATAATTGTTGAAAGCAGGTCATTTATCATTAGTGCAATACTACTATTTAATCACAGTTAATATTCAAATTCCATCTATTATGTGAATTATTTCCTTTATTGCTGTTTTTTCCTACCCAATAATTCTCTTGATTAATTACAGTATAAGCACCTGCCTGGCAGGCACAAAGTCCTAAGTTTGACTCCAGGTAGCCAAAAAACACTACAGTAAAAGATACATTGTCATTAATCCCTCCCCCAATTCTCTGATGCTTCCTATATACTTATCCCATCGCCCTAGCTACTTTCTGAAGCAGTTCTGAAAGCCTTCTTCCATGGATGTCTTTAGAAGTTGCAATGAATACTACAGTAAATGTCGCTGCCCAGTGACATCCCGGAGAAAAACAGACTTGTAAAACCATTACACTCTAGCTTCCCTTACCTCATTCACCAGATCTGATACTGTGTGAGTCCTGGTCCTTCTTCATAATCAGAATGATGATGAAGGACAAACGCTTTAAATTCATTCAGCCATAACAGCACAATGAAAGAACTTTCAGAATTGCCTTTTTCTTTTTTATTTAGTACACAGTTTATGCGAGATGCACTGAAATTGTTTAAAGTTTTCTTAACATTTCTGTCTTCATTATATCTTCTATATTTACTAGAGTAGCATTCTATGAAGAGCATCTTTTTATCTGCTGTAGTTGGCCACTGTTGCAGAATTATTCATTATCCAGTCAGAGTCCCTTACACTGGTACCTGTTATCTTTGTTATGGTTGCATAATATTTTGAGGATTTTCTCATGGTACACATTATTCTAAGCTACACTTGTGTTCTGCTCCATACACTAGAGCCACTCTCTCAGAAGATGGTGGAATAGTACCTAGAAACTGAAAGCTGAATGCTAGTTATGTTTGTTCATACTGATCTGTATGTATTATGCACTTGTATAATTATGTCCACATACACTTAGTAAAACCATGTGTTCAGAGTGGTGGTTGAACTGTCTAATGGGGACATTTAGAATTTACCAAGCCATAAGTCCTTTGTGATGGTTAATTTTGTCAACTTCACCAAGCTATGCTTCTCAATTATGTGTGCAAATATGTCTAGATGTTGTTATAAAGCTCTTTTTAAAATGTGAGTAGTATTCAAATTAATGAGCACTTCTGATTATCCTGTGCAGTGTGGTAGACCTCATTTAGTCAACTGAAGGCCTTAAGAAAAACTACTCAAACACCTCTAGGAAGTGGGAATTCAGTACTGGGTCTTTCAGCCTTTCCAGCTCCTATAATTGTGAGTCAGATCCTTAAATGTCTTTCTCATTCTATATTTATATATCTATGTCTCTATGTATATTTCTACATCTACCCTATTGGGTATATCTCTCTAGAAAATATTAATATACCCTTCTGGCCTAGCTGATTTTATAATGAGTTCTATATTTGTTTATAGAATGGAAAAATTTCAGACAGCAAAATGCCCAAATATTAAGCATGCACACATTGTTGTGAAACACACAGACGTGGCACCTCCCCAGAAGTCCGTTCTGAGTCAATTCTCGTGTCACACAAGTGACTATTTGTTTTTCAGATTTTACTCAGCTTGGATTTCTTTTTGTTTTAGCATTTGTAGTACATGTATTTTTTTCTTTTTTCTTTTTTCTTTTTTTTTTTGTCTTTTTGAGACAGGGTCTCTCTATGTATTTCAGGCTGGCTTTGAGCTCACTTTGTAGCCCAGACAGGTCTCGATTTCACACCGGTCCTCCTGTCTCAGCCTCCCGAGTGCAGGGATTACAGGCTTGCGACACCATGCCCGGCTGTATTTTTTGTATTTAACTTATTCGTCATGGTAGAAGAGCGATACAATTCATATATGTTTTATAATCTATGCTTATTTCAGTTTTATTGTTGTGTAGTGTTCTACTCTGAATATATTAAAATGTCTCTATCAATTTTCATATTAGTGGACATTTAAGATTTTCAAGTTAGGACATGTAATGAATAAAGCTTCTATGAATGTTTCTGTGGAAGCCTGTGTAGACAGATGTTTTCATTTCTCATAAGTGTCTGGGACTGGAAGTGCTGAGCTGTAGAGGGGTGTCTACTTAGTCTTGTGAGGGAGTGAATCATACACGTTCTCATCAGCAAAGTATGGCAGTCCCAGCTCTATCTGCATTGGCTGCATCACATGATGTTTTCAGTGTAATTTTAGTTCTTTTTATAACTGTAAAATGGTGTCTTATTGTGGCTTTGAATGTCTTGATGATTAATGGTATGGAGCACTTTTTGTTTGTGTGCTTACTAGCTATTTTATCTATTTATTCACATCTTTAATCATTTAAAAATTGAATCATCTTTTTTTTTTTTTTTTTTTTACAATTGGGTTTATTATAAGAATTCTTATCATGTGTTAGACAAAAGTCCTGCGTAGATGTGGCCTGTGAATATTTTTACCCATTGTCTGTCCATTTTATGAAGACTCATATCTGAGTATTTCCAATGACTATATATATATATATATATATATATATATATATATATATATATATATATTTTAGGGAAAGGTTTACAGGGTATTCAGGGCCTTACTTCTGGATCGGATTCGTAGTTATCTGCCTGTCTATAGTCTCCCAAGAGCTGGGATTATAGTGCCTTAGATGCGCCACCATGCCCAGTCTCAATTGCTGTCTCAGTGCACCCCGGGGGTGAGGCCAGTCCGGCAGACCCGGGGATCGAGGACCCAGCCCCTGTGCCTGCTTGCAGTTGCTTCCACTTATTGTTGATATTGTCTGTGTCCAGTACAAGTCCTCCGACTCTCAAAGTGTGTCTCCTTTCTTAAGTATTATGTTTTGGGCCCGGTGGGATGGCTCAGTGGTCTAAAGCACCTGCTTGGGAAAGCTTGGGCGGCTTCAGGGACTGCGGTTAGATCCCTGGCACCACATGCGGTGCCAGCCCTGCCCTCGGAGCGGGCTGAGCCGGCCATAAAAATGAGTGAATAAACAAATAAAGGTTCTGAAACAAGAAAAAATAAACAAATAAATAAAATAAAAAAATTCTTTTTAAAAAAAGCATTATGTTTTAGGTTTTTCACTTAAGCTCTGGGTCACACAGAATTTTATGTATCATATAAATAGGAGTTGGTGATCTTTTCGTTCTTCATATTATGCAAAGGCTTCTTTCTTTTTCATTGTTTAAAAAAATCTTTTTTGTATTCTTTAGCTATTTTGTCAAAAATCACTTGATTAAGTAGGTATCTATTTTTAGTCTTTATTTTTGTCTACATTTATACCAATACCAATCATTATTAAGATAGGTTTGCAACAAACTGCAGGGTAAGGAAGTATAAGCCTGCCAAATTTGTTCTTTTGTGAGATCAGTTTGCTGTACATTTCTATATATATGTTGCAGGAATTTATCAATGTATATAAAAATTCACCTTATGCTATTATTGAGTTCATAGTGAGTCTATAAGTAAGTTTGATAAACATATCTTAACAGTATTATTTAAATCTAATGTTGTATACTTATTCAAGTATATAATTTTTTCAGAAATGCTTTGTGATTCTCAACAATATTTGTATATTGTTAAGTTGTTTCCAAATATTTTGTCTTAACAGCTGTTCAATACAATTACTTAAATTGTGTCTTTTAAACATTTGCTATTGGTATATAAGAATATGCTTATATTTTCTAAATGAATCTGGTGTGTATTTGTTAATTCACTTCTTAGTTTTAATTAATTTTTTAAAAATCCTATGGTTACATCATGTTGAAATGGAAAATTTTACTTCTCCTTTCAATATCAACACCTTTAAAATTGATAGCATTTTGTGCTTATGATGTGCATTTATCTCACTTGTAGTATTTATAGGAACTATCAAGAGAGAACTCTTTCATTAGGAAAGAGGCCAGTGCAATGCCATTTCCTAATCGTCTAAAGGTCTTAAAATTTTTTTGAAGAGTCAACACTTGTCCTTACAAACTTTCTCCATAGTTTGTTATCTGCTCCATGTAATCTCGTTCTACCTTTCTTCTAGTTATGTGGGTAGATTTGCTTGTTTCCTATTTTCTGTAGGGAAAAGTCAGATAATTGATTTTGAACATTTTGTTCCTAATAAAACAGCACTTAAATCTATTAACTTTTTTTCCCCAAAACAGACCTAGTATTACCTCACATTTATAAACACATGCTCTTCCATTATCATTAAAATAAAGCATGTTAGAATTTTCGTTGAGATTTATTTTTTGATTTGTGAATTGTTTAGAAGCTAATTGAATTCTAACTTACCATTATATTTTATTAAAAATTTATAGAAATTTTGTTGTGATCACAGGATATGATGTATAGAATTCTAACATTCAAAATTTATAACAACTGTTTGGTGTGCTGGAGATATAGCTCTGTATAGAGAACATGCAGGAGGCTCTAATACTCAACACCAAAGGCAAGGAAAAACAATTTTTTTTTCAACACATTCACATTTTTAGGAACATTCTTTATGTACTTGAACAGTATTCGGTAGCTATTGGATGCATAAAAATGTTAGTATTTAAAAGTAGTAGCTACAAATATTTTATATACTTGTCACTTTAAGGAGGCATCATTGTCTAGTAAGTAACAAGAAAGCATTAAAAAAACTTCAGCGTATTTTGAAAGATTTCTTTTTATCTATTTTTCTGGCTTCCATCTTTCTGAAACATAGTTTACACAAGTGTTTGTGAAAATGTATGATAGCTTTTCACACGGTTCATACAATAAAGAGTATAGGCAGAAGAAGGTGACACTCACTAGCTCTCTACCTGCACCTCCTCAGCTATCTCAGGACCACTTGAAGTAGAGGAAAAAGCAAGACCTCAGTGACCACGGCAGGCCTCAAGGTTTCCTCCCAAAGAGAATCTCCCCATACGGATACAGGAAAGGCTGGATACCTCAGTTGGTAGAGGATTTTGGAGATGGAGGTGCTTTTCCAGAGGTCCATGTGGCCCAGTATCCACTGGATGTGGGTGAAAGAAAAAAAAAATCAAATGCATTGGCCATTCAGGTGTATCCTGAAGGAAAATTAAATATAACGCAGTTGCTCGACAAAGACAGCAAAAGGATAAGGTCATTTATAGTAAATACATTGCCCTGGTTGCAAAAGAAGTTATGAATGCAGATGATCCAGATCTGCAGAGACCCAATGAAGAAGCTATTAAAGAGGTAACAGAAAAGACACGGGTAGCCTTGGAGAAATCGGTATCACAGAAGGTTGCTGCAGCCATTCCAGTAAACTGGCTCCTGCTCAGTATATCTGATACACACCATCCCACAGGGAGTGGCTTTTAACTCTGGAGCTAAACAGAGGGGGTCATTGGAATGGTAGAAATGCAGAAAGATCCAATGGAGCCTTCAAGGTTCAAGATTAATAAGAAAATTCCATGAGGACCACCCTCTCCTCCTGTACCTGTCATGCATTCTCCTAGTCAGAAGATGACTGTAAAGGAACAACAAGAGTGGAAGATTCCTCCTGGGATTTCCAACTGAAAAAATGCAAAGGTTATACAGTTCCATCAGACAAACATCTGGCTGCTGATGGAAGAGGACTTCAGACAGTACACATAAGTGAAATTTCGCCAAACTGGCTGAAGCTCTCTGTGTTGCTGATCAGAAGGCTTGTGAAGCTGTGGAAATGCATGCCAGGTGTAACAGAAGATGGCTCAAAAAGAAAAGGAGAAACATGAAGAGAAACTTAGACAAATGGCCCAGAAATCTAGGGAGAGAAGAGATGGCATCAAAACCCATGGGGAGTAAGAGGATGGAGAGGCACGTGAGAGATATGAAATCTGGCATGACAGGCAAAAAGAGAAACAGCATGATCAGAATCTTTCCAGGACAGCTCCTGATAAGAGGTCAAAACTGCAGCGAAATGAAAATTGAGGTATTAGTGAGGTCATTGTAACTATTATTATTATTATTATTATTATTATTGTTATTATTATTATTATTGTTATTATTATTATTATTGCCAGCTCAGCCTGCCCTGGGCATGGGGCTCACAGAGCTTGTGGTGCCGGGGATTGAACCGAGGTCATTGTGGTTGCTTAAGCTTTCCTAAGCAGGTGCATTAGACCGCTGAACCATCTCACCAGCCTGATGTCATTGCTCTTGGTGTGCCCAATCCTCAGACTACAAGTGAAGTTCCCTATGACCAAAGGCCCTTCACACAGTCAAAGGGTATGGACAGTGGATTAGCTGCTGGAGAAGGTGAAATTTACAGTGTTTATGATCGAGCCTGGACAGGTGGTAAAGATATGGCTCAGCGTATTTGTAGGCCCTATAAATGTCTGGACAAGGACATGTACAGTGATGACCTAGAAGCCAGAATAAAATGAACAGATTAATCCTGACAAGGAATTTTCTGATTCTGATCATAAGAGAGGTCAGGAAGGACCTGTTCAGTTGGAAGAAGATCTTTTTGGTATGGGTAAATTTTTGGAAGAAGCCAAACAGCATGGTGGCTATAAAAGGCCCCAGATAGCAGCTGCCTGAAGGAAATGGGCATGAAGACAAGAAGAGGAGAAAAGAATAAATCCAGCTGTCTTCAAAGTGAACTATTGTTCATAACCCTAATGATGCTAGTCATGGCGGGGGACTCTGTGTAAATGGTCAGGACAAAGCCAAACCTGGGTGCTAAATCCCAGCACTACTCTTTATTACAGGAGATGGGGGAATTGAAAATTATACTTTGAATTAATTTTTTTTAAAGCGGGTTGTGTTTGTGTTTCTGCCACCTTTCAGCTCCTAGAGAACATGCTACTCCACAGAAGTGGAATTCAAACCACTTCTTTTTGTGTGATACAAATAGAATGGGGTGATATTTTGTATAAGAACAATTGCTTATAAATAAAAGTTACCCCAACAACAATGAAAAAATAATAATAGAGACTGTGGACAGTAATTGTAAGTGTTAAAGAGAAATGAACCACTCCATGGATGTGACAATTAAAGTTTCCATTTTCACTTATATATCAAATCTTTTTATAACCTAGTTTGTAGCCAGGGTTAATGACAGATACAGTAACACAGGTATTCCCTATCTGAAGAGTGTTCTTTTGTAGATGGATTAGTAAAAACTGCAAATATTTAAATATAGCATAGAATAAAGCAAATAATCTAAGACATAATAATTACATGTCTTAAGTAAGTGGTCTTTGTTTAAGCAAATATCAACTTATTTTAAGCCACAAATTGTATTTTGACATTATATACCTGGCAGAATAAGAAATGTCTCCTTTAAGAAGATACCTTTGGACCTGTGGCCATTGAGCTGGAATATGATTCTACCACAATATGATTCTGATCTCAAGTGGTTGCCAGACTGATTCTTATTTTCTCAATTCTAAATAGAAATGAACACTCACACCTACATAAAGGCATTTTAAAATTAAGTAAGAGGAAAATGCATCAATGTTCTCTGTAAATGATGTTAAGGTTAAGACACTATTAATAACTAATGTAAGTCACTCCATGATAGTGACAGTTCAAAAAATGTGAATTGATTTATGTTTTAATAATGTATTGCTTATCATTCACTTATGCTTACTTAAATTTGGTTCCAAAATAACCAATTCAATGACATAGGCAGGCAAGATATGTACTATGTTGCAATGATTAGAACTTGACTAAATTGATGATTAATTTAACACTGGTTTGTTCAGAGCTGTCGTTTAGACTCAGGAGCAAGAGTAGGAGTAGTATATCTCTGGTCGCTTAGTATCAAATAACAATCCAGGAACTTAAATCACATAAGTGACTCATCAAAATTTATATAGTTAGGTAATGTAATGATTACAAATAGCGTAAAGGTAAGTATAAGCCACCTCTTTAGGCTCTATCAGTAGTGATAATAACGGTTCTGCCTTTCTGGGTTCTCAGTGCTTAGAAAATGCCATAATAATGCTCCAACTCATGTAACAACTATAAAACTAAGTTTTAAGAAAGTCGACTTTCCTATTAAGTATTCCATAAAAAGGATACAAATGGGTTTGAAGAGCTGCCTGAAAATATAGTAATGGAAATGGAATGATGTGTCTGAATATTTGCACATCTCCACATGACATGAAAAAGTAATGATCTTAGTTGTTTTGAGCCAGAGTTTTCTATGTAGTTGGAAACATGTAGATAAGGGATAATTTAGATGAAGTTTTATAAGCTCAACTTGGATCTGCTAGCATCATCTTATCTCAAATTTTATGGATTTCAAACTGAACCTAGTTATTGTCTTTCATGTTAGAAATTTTATGATTGCCTACATTTTTCTTTCTCCTTAATTCTCACTTTTTGTTCCCAAGGCTTTATGTTCCCTTTTACCTACCACCTACTTTCAATTCTCAGGTTTATATCGAGTAGGCCATGGCATTCCATCATCTTTTGGATTATCCTGGCATTATTTGTATTGGCATCCAGCAATTTCCCATGAGAAAATTTCCCTAAAATTTTGCTTTCATCACTTCTCTTAAAAATTCATGTTTTTCTAATGTCAATTGTTTTACTTCTGGAACAATGGATAATTGATGCCAGTCTTATCTTTCTAATTACTATAATTTCCCCTATATAATAGATGCCATCTAATTTCTCCTCTGTTTGAACTATAGCTATCAGATACAGTGAGACCTTGGCTGATTATTGACAGTGTCATATCTCTAACACTTTCCTCTCTGCTTGATGCTTTCCCCGGGTGCGTATGAATAATTGGCTGCGTATAGCAACTTTCAACAAATATGGTCAGAAGCCAACTGAGTATGTCTGAATGACCTGTTTTTGGTGGTAGGGATGATTACGATCTAAGATTCACATCCTAAGCCCCTAGCCCTATGACTGTACTGCCTTGCTTGGCAGATGAGACTTTGATGACACAATTGAATTAAGGATTTTAAAATGTGGAAAATTATCTTGGAGGTTCTAATGTAACCCAAAGGGTCTTTGTAAGAAAGAGATGTGATGACAGACACCAAATGAAGCCTTTGCTGGAAGAGGCCACCAGGCAAAGAGTAAGAACAACCTCTAAAAGTAAAAAAACCAAGGAAACAGATTTTCCCATCAAGCCACCAGAAGGAATTCCTTTTTTTTTTTTTTTTTTTTTTTTTTTTTTTTTTTTTTTTTTTTTTGTCTTTTTGAGACAGGGTCTTGCAATGCAGTTCAGGCTGGCCTTGAGCTCACTTTTGTAGCCCAGGCTGGTCTCGAACTTGCACCGAGCCTCCTGCCTTAGCCTCCCAAGTGCTGGGATTACAGGCCTGAGCCACCACGCCTGGCAGGAATACCTCTTTTAATGCTTTGATTTTTGCTTTTGCAGAGCCTATTTTTGTACTTTTGGTATCCCAAACAACATAGTAATAAATTGAAGTTGGGTCAAGTTACTAACTTTGTAATAACTGTTACAGCAGCAGTTGGACATCAGTAGTGCAACTCAGTGTTCTCTAGGAGAACTGAGTTCCACTCACCTGCAACGATTGTTCATTTATTTTCTTTTTTTTTTGTATTGATAATTTTATGATTGTTCATTTATTTTCATGTACAGCGTTAGCTTCCGTCTCTTCTCTGTGTCATTTTCCCTTCCTCACTTGTGTTTTCGGGAATTTCATTCAACTCATACTCCCCCAAAGGTTTGTTTTTAGAGAATCGAATCAAAGAGCTACTCTAATTTCTGCCTGTTTTGCTAACTCTATTCTCCATGGTTAGGGAGGCTTTTTTTTTTTTTTTTTTCTCCTTGTTTCTTCCAATTTCATTGCCTTTAAAATAAAGTTAGATCCACTTTCTTCTCTGTGAGAATTTTCTGTACTCCAGCATATGAAATCCCATTTTTTCCTTTCTTTACTTGGATGAGTAGCTATACCGCTCTTCTAGCATTTTAGATGAACTTTGTAGGTACTTGTTCATTCCCTACTTCACATGCTGTCTCAGTGTTGTTTTCTCCTCCTTTCTTGCAATTTCATTGTCTTTAAAGCCAAGTTAGAGCCACTTGTAATTACAATTCCATGTAATTAAAAATCCATGAAGCAGTGACAGAGCTGGACAGTTTCAAAAGAACCAAGTTTTAAAAAGAAAAGCACAATTTTTTCTTTTTAGTACTGACTCATATTTTAAATAAATAAGTAACAAAAGCAAAAAAGAGTTGAGACTTTGGTTTCCCAGTGTAATTTTACACTATAATTTTGTTACTAGGAACATTTTTCTGAAAACATGGAAAAATAAGGGATAGTATTAATAATAATGGTAGAATCTGAGAAATCATGTCTATCATAAAGGTCAATATAGTTCTTTTTTGTTGTTTGCTTTTTTATTGCATTTAATAAGAAATAACAATATGACAGTTTCAAAACACGTTAGTAGTACATTTCCAGTATTTGGTACAATGCATATTGTTGTTCTCCTAGTAGTTATACAGAACACAGGGTTTAGACATCATAGTTTTTCTAATCATTATTGTACAAAAAAATTTTCTTCACACTGAACTAAGAGAAAGTAGCTGTATACATAATCCAATGTTACACAATCACAGTGGGTCATGGGCAAAACTGGCAATGATGGAAGTTGTTGACCTGAGACTGTTACAGCTCAGCATACTAATCTAGCTTTACCAAAAGAAGAAATAAAAATGGAGAGGCATAGCACAGCTGAATGGAAATCAAGGACTTAAAGGTTAAACAACGAAGTGACTGCAAGCAGAAAACATAGGAAATATGACAGGAGCAAATCATGCACAGGATGAATTAGATAATGGTCCTAAGAACCTCCAAAAGGTTTTTCACACTGAGGATAGCAATGTGTAACACTAAAACTATGCTTGGAATGCCTGTCATTCTGGTCTTTTAGGTAAATCCTGCTTCTAATGTAATTTTAGTTACTGCTATACTCTCTCAAGTAAATGGTTGGTTTACAAGAAAACAAAAAAGGGTATTAAATGCGAATAAAAGATGAGGAGAAATACTGAAGGATTGGCAGGCTACAATTTTGTATATGCTTAGATTTCTAAATTCCTATGTAAAAATGTGTAACTGCTTTTATCACATTCTATAGAGATTTATTAGAATATCAATGATTGGTACATAATACCAATTCCAAGTTAAGTCTATGATGTTTGATACTCAGAAAGACAGTAATGTGAAGCTCAAGTACCTATGTTATAGAGTAATTGTATCACTATACTTCTCTTGTGGGGATTAAGAATATGTTTACAGACCAAAAATTGGAGAAAAAGAAGGGCTATTAGGATAGCCAATATTTTGGCTCTAGCCCTTCAAGATGAGTGAGGACTCAGGACATAAGAGAACCCGTGCTATAACATCCTGTAACTCAGTGGTTTTCCAAATTTTCTGTTCAAGGAGATTATGGGGCTACAGAGGAAAGGGAGTGAAGATATGTAGTATCCCAAAGGAGAGTCACTTAGAGAGAAAACATTCTCTTAGGCTTTCGCAGAGGGCAAATTGGTCAAGCAATGGCTGTGACTCATTCAATATAGCTCTTTATAACTTTTTGAATTACTGTGTACAAGTTTTATATATTTTTTGTGTTGTTATATTGTTATAAACAAGCTTATCAGGTAGATGTATTTACATTTGTTTTAGCTGACAACTTAAATTTCAGACAAAGTAAGTAACATGCCCAAGGTTCCACATGACTCTTACCTATTCACATCTACTGATTTATTTAATAGAATGTTTATTAATCATCATATAAGTGTTCTGCATACCACTCTAGGCTGAAGAGATAGAGACCCTGACCTTATAGAGGTTTTAGACTATTAGGAACACATATTCAAGGAATATTCAAATAGATATTACTAAACTCTACATAATCTATTACATTTATACTATTAGAGAAGGAAGATTTTCAAAAACAATTTATTTTCTTGGCCTTTACCTGAAAGTTTACAGAAGAATTCCTCAAACCTTTCTGGCATTCTGAAGTTGTGGCAGTGACCTAAGTATCTACAAGCATTTATGGCATTTTAAAAATACTATTTTTAATACATTTTAGTGAAAAAAGTAAAATAGCAATAAAACAGTTTCAAATCAGGTTAGTAGGGCTGTTACAATAATTAATACATTGCATATTGCTGTCCCCATAGTAGTTATTCACAGAGCAAGATGCTAACATAATATCTTGTCTAAACAATATTAGTACAAACTTTTATTCTCAGTGAGCTGAGAGAAAATAGCTATATATCTATCCTAACTCTCTCATGTGTGTGTGTGTGTGTGTGTGTGTGTGTGTATTTTTACAATATAACAGATGCATGACACTAGGTTACCTACCAACTGATAGCTAACCTTAACTAGACAGGATGTTTATCTCAGGAATGAGACAGCTTGCTTGCTTTAGGCACTGGGCCACATTCCACCTACACATATTTGATCAATTTACTAGCTTCATGTCTCACAACATATCTCCCTTTTTCATTTTGTTTTGTCAGAAATGGGTATTCCACTGCAGTTAGAGAAGCAGTATTTGGAGAAATCTTTAAAGAACCTTTTCATACTTGAAGCCAGTCTAACTACTGTAGTTACTTGAATTCAGCAAAATAACCCCACATAGTTCAATATCCATAATAGTTATGGGTTATCAGCAGAACTGGCAATTATCAGAAGTTGATTAAGTCTTTCACTGCTCAGCATATTAATATAGCTTTACTTTTTATACCTCCTGGTTATACTTTTCTGCTGAATAGTTAAGACCAAGTTAAAGCAGGACCGATATAATTAAATATGAAACTTTTGTATCTGTCAAGATCAGTCAAATCCCTTCAGGATTTGTCCAGAAACTATGGACAGTGCCTTGTAGATCTTTTGTCAGTGTCAACCATTTGGATGAGTCATGGCTACTGTTTGACAAATTTACTCTCTGTGAAAGCCTGAGAGAATTTTTTTCTCTTGAGGCGACTCTCCTTAGGCACACTATACATCACTGATCACTTTCCACTGTGGCCCCATAATCTCCTTGATCAGAGAGTGTGGGACTCCACTGAGTTATAGGATGTCACAGCACAGGTTCCCTTATGTCATGAGTCCTCACTTACTTCACAGGATGAAAATAAAAATATTGGCTGTCCTTGTAGCCCCTCTATTTCTCTAACTTTGGTCTGCAATCTTTAGTTATTCGACATCCAGAAGAGAAGCTTAATGATATTATTATGACACTGGAACAGAGGCAATTGAGCTTAACATCACTACCTGAGTATCAAACACCTTAGACATATCATGGAACTGCGATTTTCCAACAACCATGAATATTCTAAAATTTAAATCCCCAAAGAAAGTGAGAAAAAATTACACATTTTTACACAGAAATTTAGAAATCAAACCATTCACAACATTGTAGCAGGACAATCCTATGACTTCTTTTCCATTCTTTTATTTTCCTGTATTATTTTTAAATAAACATTTACTTTAAAGAGAGTACAGCAATAATTGATATTACGTTAGAAGCAGCATGCATTTAGAAGACCAAAATGACAGGTATTTCAAGCATGGTTTTAGTATAACACGTTACTATCCTTGGTGTAATTGCTTTAGTTCACAGATACCAACAGATAGAGTTAGTCAGGTTGAGAATTCTACACCTTGACTGCTATTTTGAAAAGTCTAATGGAGATTCTCAGGATCATTGCCTTAACCATTTTGTTCATATCAATGAATAGTTTTGCCCCTGTCATATTTCTTAATTATTTCCTTTCTCTTTCCTCACTGTTTAATCCTTAAGTTCTTGATTTCCATTCAACTGTGTTATACTTTTTAATTTTTATTTCTTCTTTTGAATTCTTACACTAGGGAGACAATAAAATATTTACACATGTGGGTCTAATTTATTTCACTTATGAATATATCTTCAACTTGCATCCACTTACCTATTAAGGCTTTGAGTTTATTTTTCTCTATAGCTGAGTAATACTCCATTGTATGAAAACACCATATCTTTTTCATCTATTTCTTAGGTAACATGGGTATTTTGGTTGTTTCCAAAATCTGGCTGTCACAAATTATGCTGCTATACACATGAGGGCACATATATCACTGTGATATGATATTTTCAGTTTTTTTTTTGGGGGGGGGTAAATTCTCAGTAGAGGGATATCTGGATTAAGTGAGATTTCCAGTCTAATTTTTTTGAAGAGTCCTCACATTGATTTCTATAATGGTTGCACTAGTTTACATTCCCTCCAACAGTGGAGAAGGATTCCTTTTTCCCCTTGGAGCCTCCCTAACATTTGTTGTTGATTGATTTCTTTATGATAGCCATTCTTTCTGTGGTGAGATGGTATCTCAGTGTTGTTTTTAATTTGCATTTCATGAATGGCTAGTAATGTGGAACATTTTTTCATGTATTTATAAGCTTCTAGTATTACTTTTTCTGAGAAGTGTGTTTATCTTGGATGCCCATTTCTGGATTGGATCTTTAAGTTTGGGGGGCCTAATGTTTTCTAGTTCTTTATAAATTCTAGATAGAAGACTTTTTTCTGAGTGCTTATTAGTTAAGAGTTCTTTCCAAATGTGAGGGTAGTCTTTTCACTCTGTTGGTAATTTCTTTGACGTGCAAACACTTCTCAGTAAGAAGAGGTCCTAGTTGTTAATTCTTTCAAGAATTTTCTGTGCAGTTTGATTTTTGTTCATGAAGTATTTGGCTATCTATGGTGATAGACTTCGGTCAGGTTTTAGTTTTTGGCATGTAGAGATCCAGTTTTCCAGCACCATTTGTTAAAGAGGCTGTCTTTCTTCCAGTAAGCATATTTTGCCCTTTTCATAGGTAAGTTGGCTGAGTGTGTTTGTAATTGCTTCTGTATCTTCTAATCTATTCCATTGATCCAGAGGTCTATTTTTTCTAATACCATACTGATTTTATCACAGTAGCTTTGTAGTATAGTTTCAAGTCAGGAATTGTAATACCTTCTGCTTTGCCTTTGTTGTCTAGGATTACCTTTGCTATTTTGAGTCTTTTCTAGTTCCAAATAAATTTTAGGAACAATTTCTCTAGGTCTGGAGGTATTTCAGTGGCATTTTGATAGGGACTGCATTAAATCTGTATAACAGTTTTGGGAGTGTGGCCATCTTTACGTTGTTGGTTCTTCCTATCCAAGAGGAGCAAATATCTTTCCATTTTCTGAAATCCTGTACAATCTCCTTTTTCAGAGTACTGTAATTTTCATTGAATAGATCTTTCACTTCTTTAGTTAGATTAATTTTTAAGTATTTAATTTTCTCCTGTGGTATTGTAAAAGGTATTGTTTCTCTAATTTCCTTCTCATTGTGTTTGTTATCTGTGTAGAGGAATGCTTCTGACGTTTAGGTATTCACTTTGTATCCTGCTGTCCTACTGAATTTGTGTTAATTCTAGTAGCTTCTTGGTGAATTTTTGGGTTTTCCAAGTAGACTATCATATCGTCTGCAAATAATGATAGTTTAACTTCTTCTTTACCTATTCTTATTCTTTTTATAGGTAAAGAAGCTAAACTATCAATATCCCTTGTCTAAGGGCTCTAGCTAATGATTCCAGAGCTATAACTGAATAGGAGTGGTGATAGAGGACATCCATGCCTTGTACCTGAGATTAAAATATTTCAGATTTTCCCCATTTAGAATTATGTTAGTCATTGGATTGTCATAGATGATTTTTATCAGATTGGAGTAGCAGCCATCTATTCCATTTCCTGTAGGACTTCAAATATGATTGAATGTTAGACTTTGTCAAAAGCCTTTTCTGCATTAATTGAGATCATCATGTGGTTTCTGGATTTGGCTTCATTAATACAGTGCATTATATTTATAGATTTGTGTGTGTTGAACCACCCTGGCATTCCTGGGATGAATCCTACCTAATCATGGTGTATAATCTTCTTGCTGATTTGCTGTATTATATATGCTAGGATTTTATTGAGGATTTTTGCATCCATGTTCATGAAGGAGATTGGCCTGTAGTTCTCTTTTTTAGGTGCATCTCTCTCTGGTTTTGGGATCAGTATAATACTTGCCTGCAGGGATGATTTTGAGAAGGTTGTTTTCTTTTCAATTTCATTGAAGACTTTGAGGAGTATTGGGTTTATATCTTATGTAAATTTCTTTTGTTTCTTTGATTCTGTATGAGTAAATATTCTCAAAGTAGAATCTTTGAGATTCAGATGAGCTTCTGAATTTCCACTGGGCCTGTGCTAATTTTACCCTTTTCTTATTGCTTGAATTTGAGTTTTTTCTTTCTTCTTTTTGATGAGGTTAGCTAGGAGCTTATAAATTTTATTTAATCTTTCAAAGAAGCATCTTTTGATTCCTTATCTTTGTATTGTTTTATTCATCTTGATTGCATTAATTTCTGCTCTAATCTTTTAAATTTCTTCCCACCTTTGGTCTTTGTAATTATTTTGCTCTTCTTTTTCTAGACTTTTAAGGTGTAGCATTTGGATATTTATTTGTTTCCATTCTGTTTTCTTAATGTGTTAGTTCACAGCTACAAATTTCCTTCTAAGAACTGCTTTCACTGCATCCCATAAATTCTGATAAGTGGTGCTTGAGTTATCATTGAACTGTAGATACGGTTTAATTTCATCTGTACCCAATTGATTGCTGAGTAGAGTGTTACATAATTTCCATGTATTTGCGGGTTTTTTGTGGTTTCTTTTGTCATTTATTTCCAGTTTCATTGCCTCGTGGTTAGGTAATATGCATGGGATAATTTCTATTTTCTTGCCTATCCTTAAGCATAATCTATGGACCAGTATGTGGTCTCTTTTAGAAAATGATCCCTATGCAGCTGAAAGAAATGTGTATTCAGAAATGGCTGGTTGGGCCGGGCTTGGTGGTGCACCCCTATAATCCCAGCACTTGGGAGGTTAAGGCAGGAGGATTGGTGTGAGTTTGAGACCAGCCTAGGCTACAAGTGAGCTCAAGCCTGGCCTGAACTGCATAGTGAGAACCTGTCTCAAAAAGGCCAAAAAAAAAAAAAAAGTGGCTGGGTGGAGCATTTTGTATATGTCCACTAAACCCATTTGTTCTAAGTTCTGGTTCAGTTTTGCTACCTGTTTGCTATTTTTTTTTTTTTTTTTTTTTTTTTTTTTTTTTTTTTTTTTTTTTTTTTTTTTTTTTTTTTTTTTTTTTTTTTTTTTTTTTTTTTTTTTTTTTTGTCTGCTTGACCTATCTTTTTGGGATAAAGAAGTGTCAGGGTCTCCTGTTAAGATTACGATATTCGATATTAGATTTTCATATCCATTAATTTCATCTTGTGTTTGGTGGATATGTTTTTATGATTGTTACCTCTTCCTCTTATATTTTTTCCCCTAACCAGTACGTAGTGACATTGTTTATTTCATTTGATCATTCTTCATTTGAGGTTCAGCCTGTCTGTGAACAGAATTGGTACCCCTGCTTTTTTCTCAGGTCCTGGGGGCTTGTAGCATTGTTTTCCATCCTTTGGCTTTCAGTCTATGGATTTCTTTATGAGTTAAATGTGTTTCTTGTATACAGAATATTGTTGGATTTTGATTCTTAATCCATTCTGCCAACATATTTTTTTAATTGGTGAATTGAGTCCATTTATATTGTTGGCTATAATTGAGATGTATTGACTTATGATTGACATGTCATTTACCTGCTGTCGTATACCCCGGTTTCTCCCACATTCAATTGTTTGCCTTATTTTTGGTTCTTTCCATTCTTATTCATGGTGTTGTAGCTGTTTTGGTCCCTCTCTAGAATATCTTTTAGTAGTCTATAGGGTTGGCTTTATCATCACATAATCTTCAGTTGTTCTTTGTCATGGAACTATTTCATTTCTCCATCAGACTTGCAGGATGGTTTTGTAGGGTATAGACTTCAGGGATGGAATTCATTTTCTTGGAAGACTTGAAGTAGTTTACTTCGTGCTCTTCTTGACTTCATGGTTTGTGAAGAGAAATCTGCCATTATTCTGGTGGAGTTTCCTTTAAATGTTATCTGTTTCTTTTATCTATCAGCTTTCAGTATATTGTTCTTGTACTGGTTTTCTGGGATCTTGATAATTATATGTCTGCATGTGCTTTTATTTGGTGTTCTATACTCTTCAGTTACCTGAATATCAGATTGCTTCCCCATTTTGGGAAAGCTTTCTGGTATTACTTCTGCCCATATTCTTTTTATATCATTTGTATTGACTCCTTATTTCTCATTGATGCCTATTAGTCTTACATTGTTCCCCTTTGTATGTCTTACAAATATTGAATTATTTTATTCTGCATCTTAGTTGTTTTTAAGAGATATTTTCTTGCCTTGTCACTAGCTTCAATGGTGTCTTCAAGGTCTTAAACTCTATCTTCACTTTCATTCAAATGGCTCTGCTAGCTTGTGATTGTGGTTTTAATTTCTTTCTTTCTTTTTTGTCTTTTTGAGACAGGGTCTTGCTATGTAGCTCGGGCTGGCCTTGAGCTCACTTTTGTAGCCCAGGCTGGTCTTGAACTTGCACCAATCCTCCTGCCTCAGCCTCCCGAGTGCTGGGATTACAGGCGTGCACCACCATGCCCAGCGAGATTTTAATTTCTTCAAAGGTATATCTCTTTGAAACTGCTTCCTGCATTCTATCTCTTTCCTATATTGCTCATTCAAGGATTCCATTATTTTTTATTCTCTATTTTTTAATCAGTGTCTTCTTTAGAAGCACTTAGTAATTCTTTCATTATAGTTATCATTTCTTTTTTTTAAGTCAGAGATAATTTTGGATCTGCTCTGTACATTTATGCAGTTGTTTCTTTACTACGGACAGTATTAGTTCAGAGATTTGAGATGTGTGGTTTCCAATTTCTTCTATGCTAGTGTCTCCTGCATTTTTTTCTTTTTGGGCTCAGGGCCTGAAAATGCATTTTTGTCCTTCTCTTTGTCATTTTGTATAGTGCTGTCCTCTAACCTTAGGTGTAGATCTTTGGTGTAGTTATCATCTTAGTACCTACCAATATTATTACCAGGAGAGATTATGTGCTTAAGGCAGTTATAGTTTTGTATTTATAGAACTATAATTATGAACATTAATAATCGGTAGTGATATTTAGCAGTTGACAAACTTTTATAATTAATGGGTTTGTATTTCAGACCATATGAACAAACATTATGTTTGTGTAGTGAAGCAGATGTTAAATTGGGAATTTGCATTTAAATTAGCTTCCCTAAGTTCTGTTTGATCACTTCCCTTTGATGTTGATGGAGTCCTCCAGGCATATGGTTTCACCCCAGTTACCTTTTGCACCCTCTCTCGATCAAGAGAGAAAGAGAGGATGCTCTTATAGATTACGGTCTATGAAAGTGTCTCAGCTTACCGGGACTGAATCTACCAAATCTGTACTCATCCAGATGTGCCTGGCTTGGGTTTGGCTGCTGTGCTCTCCTTCTTCTTGCTACAGCACTGTGAGCCTGGACTCTTCCTGGAAAAGGATCACATTTATGGCACTTTAAAGGCCATTGCTTTTTGTTTTGAGGACAAAATGAAAAAAATGTACAGGTATGTTATTTTGCAGCGTTACAAATATTAATCTTGAAATACATGTTTAAGGATATAATCTGCATTAAAAGGGCTAAGTGGCCATAGTCTTTCTTTCTTTCTTTCTTTCTTTCTTTCTTTCTTTCTTTCTTTCTTTCTTCCTTTTATTTTATTTTTTTTTTACCAGGGACTGAACTCAGGACCTTAAGCTGCCAGGCAGGCACTTATTCTACTGAGCTATCTCTCCGGCCCTGATACTAGTGTTTCTTAATATACTTTGTATGTTCTTTTAAGTGTGTGTGTGTGTGTGTGTGTGTGTGTGTGTGTGGTGTATGTGTGTATTATGAAGAAGTGTCTAAAGTGAGGGGCCCAGCAGAGAGCTGTCAACTACATGCAAATCAATTACTTTAGGAAATGTGTACAGAAGGTATATAATGCTAAATCATCATGTAATGGCAACCAAAATTTGGTTTTCATCATTACATGAATAAGAAGCTAGTGATATTTGTTAAATATGACCTTTGTTGTACTATGGAGAAGAGAATGAAAGAGGAATACAGAGGTAACAAGAAATTAGGAGAAAATTGGGATTTAAGCCATGAAAATATTGACAGAGATATAGAAGTGTCTGTTGATCCAGTACTTAGCGGACAAAGTAGACAAACTGATAGACTACATCTAACAAAATTGGATTCTGACCAATTTTTAGTTGAATCAGTTGTGCAGTATCATGGAGAGTGGTGCTGTTTCTGAGATGGGGAACATTGGAAGAGTATAAGCTATGCTCAGATGGGGCTGTGTTAAAAATTGGAGGAGAAAAGTTTTAACTGGTTACTTTCTAGTTACTGGGGTAAATTATGTGACACTAAAAGCTTTAAGATAGAGAGGTTTATTTTTGTTTATGGTGTTCAGGTGATTCAGTCTATACTTGGTTGGCTCTAAGTATAGGCAGAGTGGCATGGTGGAAGGGTGTGGTTGAAGAAAGCAGCTCCCCATCGCTAGGCGGACCGGAAGTAGAGTGAAAGAGGGGAGGAGCCAGGATAAGGATACACTGTTCTAGGTCATTCCCCTGCCTCCTCCGATAACACCTGAACTCTGAATGTATGAACTGTTGGTGGACCCCCACAACATTCTTCACCTGGCAGCTGAAGGGCTGACGTTCATCCATTATGAAAAATGCGTTTAGTCACCAATGTCTTAGTTTCAGTGTTGTTGAAAAGTCAAGTTCAAACTCTTAGCTATGATCATCTGCCAAAGAGAAAAGAAAGTTAAGGAGCCCTAACCATAAGACATACGGTAGTCATTTCCATTCCAAAAGGAAGAAATAGATAGAAAGCATCTACACTAATACAGACTGAAATCCCACAGGGAAATCCTTAAATCCTGTGGTTATGGGCTAGTTTGTGGTGACGAGTTCAAAAGGGCATGGACAGACTTGTCCTAATTAGATTGCTGGTTCAAGCTCCCATAGCCTCTCTGTTGTGCTAACTTTGCTCACTGCCTATATTTTTTCTCAGCAGATCTTGTATAGCCTGAGTATCTCCAGTTTCCTCAAGTCTCCACTATACCTTCACATTTACTCTTACAGCTGCATGCACTGCCTGCTCTTAGGCTCATGGGATGGACTATCATTCTCCACACTAGATCCCTGATTGGCCTCTCAGAGCTTGATCTGGGTTGTGAGGAAAATGGAGTCCAGGTTGATTCCTCCATAACCTCATAGCTCCTGCCTTCTGCATGCCTAAAACATTAGTACTACATCCATGATGGTAAGGTCTATTGTCAGATTAAGTAGGAACCTAGCCTTCTGGGACCATAGCTATTGAATCCTCTGAATGCCTGGCTAACTGCACTCAGGGGATTACTACTTCCCTAGGTGGCTCTAAAAGAGCAAAGTAGCCTAGGGCTCTTGTCTCAAAGCAAATCTCTAAAAGTAGTTTATACTTTTATAATTTTGCATTTATAATGGGAGGGGTCTGGCTAATTCTTGAGATGTTTACAAGTCATCTTTTCTATTTTCCTGATGCAAAACAAAGTACTTGGGTTTTTAAAAATGGTTGTGTTTTTAGCAACAAAATTCTTTTCCCTCTACAAATTCACAGAAGCTTTGAGCCAAGGTGCAAACTTTTCAAATCATCTTTGGCTCTGCCTTTGCCGCTAGTTCTCATTGTAGATCTGGCTAAAAGTGGTCCCAATTACTCAAACCATGACCACCACTTTGGGCTGCCTTGACATTTTCTCCACCAAGTAAATTAGTTCACCATTTTAAAATTTAGCCTCATACAAAGTCTTAACATTTAAGTGAAGTGCAGATTTTTTATTTTTGTTAAAATGAAACTTGTTTAGCTTCTAGTCAAGTTTTTAGTAGAGACATTCTTCCCATGTGAAACCTCACGTGTCTGGACATTTCTGTCAACATTCTAATTGTCTGAGCTCCGAATGCTATCTCCCCTCAATTTGAGCTTACAGTAGTCTTTGTCTTCTTTGGCTTGTATCTCCAAACCTCCTAAACTCTTGCAACATACAAATTCCAAAGGCTTCTAAGCTGCATTGTCAAATGTCATCTCAAAAGTGACTCCATTTTTGGTACCAATTTTCTGCATGAGTCAAATTTCCAGTAAATGAGACCAAATCCCTATTACAACAGAAGAGGTTTGTTCTGGCTTGTCGTTTTCAGAGGCATTAGTTTAGGGATGTTTGGTTTTGAGAACCCAGTGGGATGGTGGAGGAATACTGCTCACTCTTTGGTAGATGGGAAGAGAGGGAGAGGGAGGGAAAGAGAAAGAGAAAGAAAAAGAGAAAGAGAAAGAGAAAGACAGAGAGAGAGAGAGAGAAAGAGAGAGAGAGAGAGAGAGAGAGAGAGAGAGAGAGAGAGAGAGAGAGAGAGAGAGAAATACACTAACAAACCCTTCCAGGAACATTCCAAGTAATCTGTGTAAGTAATAAGACCTTTTTCTTATTACTTACACAAGAGACTTTAGGGACAGTTAATATATAAACTGCAATACTTCTATAATAGATAAGCGAATAGAAGGATTACAGGTCAACTGATAACTGTTGAGCTTTTAAATTTGCATGGAGAGTGGTGCTGTTTTGGGTATGGGAAACACTGGAAGAAGATAGGGATGTGTTAAACATTGGATGAGCAAAGCATTGGGTATCTTTTGCATTTTGATTTGGAAGGGACATGCCAAATAGACAATGGCTTATCATAGATATGAACGTTAAGAAGAAGTATTGGCAGGGAGTGCAAGAGAAATATGAGTTATAAACATGTAGGTGTTGATTGAAGTTTATAAAGGTTAAATCATAGCACAATAAAATGTTTCAGGGTTTATTTGAGCAAGCAGCAATAGATACATAGAGAAATTTCAAACTGGAAGTGGTGTGGAGGTCGGATTGAAGAAATACAGGTAGAAGATTTTTATAGCATGTTTCAAACTTAAAACAAGAAAATACTGATTTTTTTACAATTATTCCTGAATTAATTGTATTTTTACAGTTAATTTTGAGCAATGCTGACAAATCAAAAAAGTTAAAGTAACTTTTGGACGGCCAAATTTTCTGGTCAGGTATTTCTTTTCTTTTATTTTTTTATGAGTAGAATATATTTATTGGGGGAAAGAAAGCTCCTGTCTGAGAGAGGGACAAGAGTGGGGCCTGGAGTGGGTAGTCCTCAGGAAGCTGTCTCTTTCAGGGACTTTTATAGTGTAAAACCATGTGGTGAGGCAAATCTGAGGGGAGAACATGGGAAGTCATTTAGGTGGGTATAAGGTGGGACAAAACTATTGTCAACCAATGAGATTACAAGCACCATTGCTCAGGTAAAATTGATTAAAATTGGGATCAAATTGGGTAATGAGTCACACAGCAAGAGGGCATGAACATGAGACAAGGTCTCTTCCTGTTGAGGGTTGGATTAGTGACTCCCCGGGCTCTTTCAGGCTGGTTGAAACCTATTTAGAATATTGATCCCTGATGCTCATCCCTAGGGAAGTATGTAACTGTATTTGTTTCCTCTTTTGTCTTGAGGTGTAGTTCATATGGGAGTGTCTGTCTCTTCCAGTTGCAAAGTTATTTTGTCTTCCATACTGTCTCCTTGAGGGCTTGGCTCTGTCTGATTGCCTAGAATATTTCTATCTAATTCAGCTGCCTACAACATTCAATGACATGTAAAATACTGAGGTGCCCTAGACTCTATCTTTATCATTTTTATTGTAAGTCATTACTATCTACTTGGTGAAAACCATTTTTGACTGTGATCATAATTATCCTGCTGGTGTTATTATTTTACCCATACATGTTTAATTTTTTTGTCTCTGTCTACTAGGGGTTTAAAACTATTCTACCTACTCAAGACAAAACTGCCTGGTGTCTATTGAGGGCCTTTAGACAGAACCTCTGGAGAGTAACTCTGAAAACCAATTGAAAACTACAACCCCTGTCAACCTGAAGAAGCCAGAGCAGTCGTTGACCATGGCTCCCTCATGGCAGTTTGGGTTACTTGGTCAGGTATTTCTTAGGTCTTGTCTCTAATTTACTTTTATAAACTAGAGGTATAGATGATCTAGCTGAGATGATACATAGTTCAAAGAGAATTTAGCTGGTAGTCTTAGTAGTGTCAATATCTGAAATATCAGAAAGGTAAGCATTTGCTCTGTGTGTTGAGGTACTCAGTGTGAGCCATCACTTGAAAGGTTGCAGTTAAATAGGAATCTTCAGAGAAAGTAAGCCCAAGATAAGGAAGGTTAGAAAAGAAACTGAAGACTCCAAGCAGTTTTCTAATCATACAGAGTACACTTCTAGTTACTTAATTACTAAATTTGGTAAGTAGTACTGCTGTGATTTAAACTTTTGTTACCCGATGAAAATAAAAACGAAAAGCTTCCTAACTATTCACACTTTTTAGAAAGAATTCTGGGTTTAATGTATAAATGCTGCTTTTTTCAATAATATATTTTGACTCTTATAGATTCTATGCTTGGATGTTCCAAAGTCATTGAACATTCATTAGCTTCTCCATTAGTAGTTACCAAGCTTCACTGAGCTCTCAAAACATATGGGAAGCTTTTATAAAGTGCAAGTTTCTGAAATCAACCCTAAAGTTTCTGTTTTATGGTCAGAGGGGTGAGGACTATAGGTGTGCACTTGAACTTCCTATGTAATGCATGGTTTTGAGAAACAGGTGCTATGATGTACCTGGTGGTGCCCATGCAAATAGGAAGTGTTTCTAATGTTCTTTAGTGGCTTCTAAGACTTCTAAAGCACAGTAGGCCCCAAGACCACATCACTGACTAACTTACTAAAGCAATTCTGCCACTGCTGGCAGTGGGTCTGCTGTATACTCTTTCTAACTGTGCATTGTTAGCATCTGTCAAGTACACAATCTTGATCTTTCTGAGAGGATCTGGTTTTCTGCACTTAAGCAGTACAAAGCTGTTCACACAGAAAAGCTCAGCTGTCCACAAACCTACCTATAGGTGAGAGGGAGAAGACTCACTCCTTAAGCACCTGAGTCTACCCTCTTGGAGGAAGGCAGCACAGAGCCTTCCCCAGTTCAGACTGACTCCTAGAGTCACAAAGGTAGGACTTAGAGATTTGCAGAAAAAAATGCTATGTAGTTTTCTAATCTATGAAATGCTATGTGTACTGTAGCCAGGAAGAAGACCCCAATACAGTCCCCTGGGAGCAATTCCTGGCTCCAACCACAGAGAATACCAGAGTAAAACAAAAATTTAGATGACATCATCATAGCTGAAGAGAGCAGCCTACTGATGATAACAGTGTCATAGCTCCAGAGCCTGCGCAGACAGAGGCATAACCTACATACATCAGAGTTTTTCAGTTTTCCCTCCAGCTCTGGAGTCGTAAAATTCTGAAATCTAGGGGTGAAGGATACAACAAATAATTTACCTTTTCAGTCAGGATATGTTATTTACTTGAATACTAGGTTCCCAGAAGGCAAAGACTTAGACTTGTGTCGAAGACTGGTCACCATGTGCGACACTTTCGTAGTTCGCATCCATTGCACTCAATTTTGTAAAACTGATCTCCCACTGCTTCAGCCTGCCTCAGAATCCTGCAAGCCATCTCAGGCCTTTGCCAAGGGACACACCCTTCCCTGGCATAACACATGCTGCTCCCAGTTTCAGGGAAAGCTGGAGTTTTCCTGAAATCAAAATCCCAACATGGCTTAGGGAAAGATGAATATGTGCCACCTTTAATGGAATTTCATTTCTATAACACCAAGAAGATGCAGTGACCTAAAAGGTCAAGTTGTCTTTTATTTCTCTGGAGGCATTGTTTTAAGTCTACACGTACTGGGAAGCATGTGTAATTACTTAAATTGTGAAAATGATAAAATCTCAGCTATCCTTCTTGACTTCCCCTTCTAGAGAATCAAATAAATTTTTAGGTTTTTTTGTAGGTAGAAACTCAGGAATCACGTCTTCTCCCTCCACAGAAAATCAGAATCCCAGAATGCCTTATAAGCAGTATGAACAAATTCCTACCATCAACAAATACCCAAAGCAATACCTCCGCCAACTTATTAGCAAATTGTAGCCCTCCCCTCGACGGTCAGGCACACTCCTTTTATGGCTGGAGTTTGAGTGAATCCATCTGAAATGACATCAGTCAGGAAGAAGAGAGCCATAGCTGTGTAATTTCTACCCAGATAGCTGCCAGGCTTTGTATTGCATTCCTTTGGCAAAAACTGTGTGAATTCATCTATGAGCAATCTACATAAGAATGACATTAAATCTAAATCTTTTCCTGAGATGAACATCATTTATAAGCCACCCTATATGTTGATATCTTTTGAAAATGTCAACTAAGAAAATTTATCATTCTGAATTTTAATAATTAAATTACTTCATACACAATTATAGCTTGGTTGTAGCTGGCATTGTGATGGTTTCATTGGCAGCCATGGTGGAGGCCCAGGGTGTCTCTTCTTGGGGAGACGACTGTTAGTAGTGGTTACCCCAGCACAGTCACTTGTGTTGCTCTTTAGAGGAACCAAATCCAGTAGCTTTGAGGGTCACATCTGGCTTGGAAGGGTTTATTCTCCATGAGATTGTAGTCAAGATGGCCAGGAGAAAGAGAACATAACAGCGGCTTAGCCCTGCTTACCGGCTTTCTCAACTTTATATAAAGGTTTTATGGATTTTAAGAAAGATTTTATTAAAGGTTAAAATAAGACAAAAACATGTTAGTGGCAATGGCTTTGAACTAGAGGTAGATATATTAAAACAACATAGAACCACAACATATAGCTGTCATCAGGAGAGGCTAGAAAGATGAAATGCATATGTGTATTTAATTTTTCAGTGATAAACATATTCTTTCAGAAAGAAAATCTGCTTGAGGAATTGTGGCAGAACAATTCTCAGTGTTAGATGTTGTTGAAGGTTTTAATTTTTTTTTTTTTTTTTTTTTTTGATAAGCTCTGGAAACACTTCTGAGCCTGTTCTGATTATAAGGGCTAGAAAGAGGGTTTTCCCTCTGGAGCTCCCTGTGTTGCTGCTGGAGCTATAGCCCTGCTCATCTTCACAGGGGATTCATACAGTGTGAACCATGGTAGTGGGGATGAGGAGGGGGCCCTGTGCTGTGTGGGTGAGGAGAGTTGCTCACATATTATGTGCTCAGGTCAGATGGACCGTGGCAGTAGGCCATACCTGTATGTAATATCATAATATGCAATTCCTCTTACTCTGGGAAACTAGAGTCTGCCTGGGTTTTACTGGATCCACACAGAAGACCTCAGTTTACCTCTGTTAAATGTTGAGTTCAAACATTTTAGTTTGACGTAGTCAGAGGACACTTGAAATTTTAGTCAGAAGTGGCAAAATGTCATCCTGACTAGGGAGTCTTTGTGGGTGGGAAGAGAATGGGACTTGATTGTGTGGCTTGTGGCCCTCCCAACTGCCACACTGGGTCGATACATAGATATTTACCCCTGTACCTCAGTGCTCGCTCTCGGCATCACACCCATAGCTTCAGGGTCCGCTGCAGTCTCCATTTTGTCCTCCTCATTCATCCAGGTTTTATTCACCTTCTGTGAGAAATGAGAGTTGCCCAGGCCCTGGGCCATTCCACAGTTCCTACACACTCACCAATGGCACCTTTTGCGACCTGTGCTTTCCTGATCCTAAAGCAAGTTGTGCCTTTCTGCTGTCATCCTTGAATTGAAGCTCTAAGTACATGTTTAAGTCATAACAAGTTGACCTTACATATTAGAAAAGGCAAAGTGGAATATTTCTGATAATAGTGAGAAGACTGAGTCTTTGTTGCAAGCCCGAGTCTGGTGTATATCTCCAGCACCTCTGAGGCTAGGTCCAGGCAAAACTCATGCCTTGTGGACCTCTTATCTCCCTTCTTATCTCCCAGGAAAAATTCCCTCTCAGAACCTCAGGCTCTTATCAGTTTCTCCTAAGCAGTTCTTTCTGTAGTCTCTGTTTGACTATCTGCATAAGGACTAATTTGTAGCCTATTATTTGAGAATGGGCTGGTTCAGCACAAGAATAATTCCCATGAAAAGCACTTACTTTGGCACAGTGAGTCTAAGTAGGTCATACCCAGAACTTGGGATCTCTGCTCACTGTGCTGGGCCTCGTGGAAGGCCCTGACCACTGGAGGCACCCTCAGGGATCTGGCTCATGTCCTTTGCCTGACCGCATCTAGCAGGTCCCAGTTGCCCACATTCTAGGACAGTCACTCAAGCTCACTCCCAGACCCCTGCCTGGGGTTTTGTCCCATGGAAAAATCCCTCAACCGAAACTCAGCCACCTCAGGGATTCAGGTTCCCTGTTTCTGCCCTCCCAGCATCCCTCAGTGGCACTAAGCTCAGGGGAGGGGAGAAGAGAGCCACGAGTCAGACTTAGCCCCTGTGCTTCCCTCCTGGTGTCAAAATGTCAGTGTCCTGGGTCAGGAGGGGGCCTTCTCTTCGGCCTAATTGCACTGTTCTTGTTCTGGCTTCAGTCTAGAGGTACTTAAGACCTCCATGGGGTCATAAGCCCCTGACTTTGCGAGTCTGCCTTATCTGTGGAGTTAGCATGAGAAACAGGACCATGTCTGATGTGCGTACTTCACTGTCCTCAGGCTATTTCTCCCCCACAGATTGTGTTTGTATGAGCCATGTTATTTTTTATTTGCCCTAAGTACCATACTTGGTTATTTCTAGTGTTTTCAAAGCAAAATGGTTCTTTTTGTCTTCCTAATCTTTAATACTTGGTGCAACAGAAACTGCAAAAATATGCCACTTTATCTGTGAAGTGAATTTTACATATCAATAAATTCTAGCTTAAAATAAAACAAGAAATGCTATTTTTTCAAAGGTCTTAAATAACTTCAATATAATTTATGACAAAATCTATTATTTAACATAGCCAGAAGCAGAGTATTTATTTTGAATTAACTATAATTACAATATATCGTATGTAATAGAATTACTCTTTTATGCCTGTGCAAACTTTTCTTTTGAACCTTTATTCTGAGAGTAGTCTTTCTGTTTATTTTTGTCATTATATCTGTGTGTTATCATGTTACCATCTGATAATTTTGGAGTTGTTAAATGCCACCAGTAGGAGAATTTGGTTTTCTGCATTTGGGGGCTATTCCATAATTTTGTCTTTTGAAAGTAAATTGCTATCTATATTTGCTTTCTTGTGGGTTGATAAGTTATTATCATCTAAAATTTTTGAATGCCTTGAAGTCTCTTTGGACCAGGTTCTGTTATAGTAATAGGTTAATAAAAATATAGACTAGTTTAGCAATTGTATGTTTGGTTTTCCTTTGCAATAAATTAATTACTTTATCACCTGCAATCTAGATCAGACTGATTTTAAAGGAATTGTCTCCACATGTTGGTGGAGAGAGTTCTTTCTTCTTATGACAACTAGATTGGAAGATGAAAGGGTGAGAAATTTCAGAAAACAATAGTTTTGGAGATTTTTGTATCGAAAAGTCCTTCCAGGGGGCTGTAAGACAGCTCAGTGGTCTAAAGCGCCTGCTTGGACAAGCTTACGCAGCTGCGGGACCGTGGTTCGATCCCCAGCACCAATGCTGCACCAGCCCCAGCCCCAGCCCCAAGGCAGGCTGAGCTGGCCATAAAGAAAAAAAAAAAAAGTCCTTGGGAAAGGGATTCTATTCATTAAATAGAAATTATTTCTTAGTCACCAAGTAACAATTTCCTTACCAGGAAGAAGAAGCCTTCATTCCAGCTGTGAAGAATTGTTCATTCAGATACCTCCCGAGGGAACCTGGAACACTGAGGAGAGGTAGGTGGACTGAAGTTTGGTTTGTGAGCAGGAGTGGGTGAAGCAGCAAATCATCCAAACATCTGGATAAAGGCATCCGAGAACTGAGACAACCCAAAAAATGGTAACAGTATTACCAGCCTAAGGGGAGTGTTAAAGGGGACAGGAAATGTTTTTAAAATAACTTCATTTTGATGAAATGTACTGTGTTACCTACAGAACAGTGGGCCTTGTGCTCATAGTGGAGTGGCCTGGTGATGTGAGGGGAACCCCCCCTGTGGCCTCTATTGGACACAGGAATAGTCTGTGGCCGGAGGGTTTGGTACGACTATGTTTGAGAACATATATGGTAATCTGCCGGAGATTATAGCACAGGTCAACAAACAATACAGTCTTAATTAAAAAATCAATAGGATATGTTTTAAAACATTTAATTAGTTGAAAATTCATAATTAATTTGTTGAGCATCGCTATTCAACTGACAAGTTCACTGCTAGATATGGAATTCTATAGGTGTTAGGCTTATGGAACTCTAAGTCACTTTCCTCTACCCTTTGTGCCTAATTTTAAGGATCATGAGCTTCAGAAAACTGATTTTTGACCAACCCATCCATGTTTTGAGCTTCCCACATGAATGTCTTGCTTGTTTCTTGGATCACTGAAAACAGTTTAACAAGTCTGTGGGGTTAGACACTGTTTTACAACATGACTCTTGGTCTGATTGTGGCGTATTTTTACATTGCACTTTCATTCTTTAAGCAGTCCCATAGCAGAAACTTCAAAGTATTTTTTAAATCCCAGAGAGTTAGCTGAAATAACATCTGTATGATTATTATTTACCTTAGGGCTGGGGAGATAGCTCAGTAGAGTAAGTGCTTGCCTGGCAAGCACAATGGCCTGAATTTAATCCCTGGTTTGGTAAAAAAAAAAAAAAAAAATGTATTACTTGCTTTAGGTGAAGGTTACACCAAAATTATCTTAAGTTAAATATCTAACTTTTCAGCTATTTTAGCCATGTAATCTTGTTCATAGTATAATTTAATTGCTATTTTTGAAATAATATAAATTGTAAAAGATCATGTACATAGAAAAAACAAGTTGAAATGGTTATTACAAGTATACTGGATAACTTGGCATGCTGAATATTTTATATTATAATTTTTAACAGGGATATTTGCAATCTAGTCTTGGCTATAAATATATTCATATAAATATATTTCATACATTTAAATGTATTACATTAATACCTATCATACTAATATATATTGTTTAATGTATACTATAGTGGAAAATATGCCAACCATATATAATATATCAGCAAATATATAGCAGCAGCCTTTTAAACTCTTTTAACTCTCTTAACCTAAAACATTTTTAAAATTCGGTCATTTATGCTATTTCAGTCATAATTGTTTGCTATTGTCAAGACTGGACTCTTTGATATGGCAAAGACTTTTAGACATTTTGAGTTTTCAAATAGAGTAGAATTAAGTTAAATAAAAGCTCTCATATAAAATTAAATTACCATTAAGAAAACGGATGCTCAGAACACAGCGGCTAGGGTTCGATCCCCAGTGCGCTGTGCTGCACCTCCCCACCATGGGCCACGCTGAGATGACAGTAGAGACTGGGCGTGGTGGCGAACACTGCTAATCCCAGCACTTGGGAGACTGAAAACACGGGAGTCACTATGAGTCCAATCTGTTCAGTTCTGTAGACCCTTACTAATACATTTAAAAAAGAAAGAGAAAACTGATGCTAAAAGAGATTTTACACTGAAATTATAGCCCATTAGTCTGTCTTTAACCATTCTTTGTCCTGAATTAAAAAAAAAAAAAAAAAAGCTTTACTTTTTCTCTCTCTATCCCCTGGAGCTCTCATGAATTTTATGAGGAATCAGGCGCTCAGCTAGTACTCTTACAGATCATGCTTATGTCTCCTCAGAATCACACAGGAAAGCCTGTTGCTTTGGAGGGAGCAACAGCATTGCTTGTTTAGATCTCCACTTTGTCCAGTGGGTCCTGAACGTCTCATAATAGTTTTCTACAGAAGCAAGTCCTGGGGTGTAGCAGAAGACAAATTTTAAGTTGAGATTGATCCGACTTCTTTTATTGTTCTGTAAAATAGATTTTGATGAACATTTATGGAAATTATAGACAGTGGATGAAACATCATCAGCTCCAACAATGCATTTATCTTGCATCTACCTTTGGCTTCCATCCCATTGTTCTTCCTCAGAAGTGTGTTTCTCCTCAGGGCCAGCCAGATAGCTCAGCAGACTCAGGGACCAGAGTTCATTCCCCAGCGTGACCTGCTGGCTCCACACTCCCTGGATGTGCTGAGACAGCCATAGAGACTGGACGTTGTGGCATGCGACTGTAATCCCTGTGCTTAGGGGGCCGAAAACAGGAGAATCACTACTAGTCCAATCTATGTAGTGAGAACCAGTAGGGACTATACTAAAATACATTAAAAAAAAAAAAAAGGAAATGTGTTTCCTCTCATACAGGCATGAAGTTTCTTGTTAAGACAGAGGGAAATCGCATTTTCTCAAGGGAAGTAGAGTAGGAAGTCAGTTTTTGTGCCTCTAGGTATATGCACATTTAAAAATACCTCATAGCAGAGTGAAGAACAGAGGAGGAAATTAAAAATGTAATTGAAAAAGACTAATCAGCCAGATTTTTCTTTTTGGGTTTTCTAAACAATACTAAACAGGCCACTGTATTATACAAATCAACTTTAGGTGAGGTTTGATGATTCTGATCAGGAAAGTATAAACAAACAAACAGCACTATATCTTAAATTAAAAAAATGAAAAACAAACAAAATAATTGCCTTTGTTGGCAGCCACAAATGCAGCTGTATAGCATCTCCTCTTTGAGTTATAGCATTAGGAAATAGTTAAAATGTATAATTTGCCAGTTATTCCAATTACCTTCATCCAGTTTTCTGTACTGAAAAGAATCAGAGAAATAAGCTTCCCTGCTTCCTTGTGTATGCATTTTGGCGTTCTCTAAGTCTGTGGTTTGTATGTGGCTTTGCCAGGATGATAAATACTATTTCTGATAAATGCTGATCAACTGTACTCAACTAGCAGAATTTATTTTGGATGCTCAGTTCTGTGTGGCACATAGAACGTTTGTGGATGTTTAAAAATCCTTTCTAAGCTTTTTGACTTTTCTTTCCAAAGATTTTATTTTTGATATTTGGTGTTGGATTTACTGTTTTTATAGGGAAGTTCAGTGGCTTCACATGGCAGCTAACTTTGGAGTGGAAGCATTTGGTAGGGATCTGGCCTCTAGGACTGGAAGTGATCTTGCCTTAGCTTACCTAAATGCTGAACAGAATGGTAATTTCATGCAAATAAATAAATGTGGAACCAAAACCATCTCCACAACACAATAATATATACAGTTTCAGTGACAGAATTTATTACAGTGTCTTCATCTTAACTGGAAGCATTTTTTTGTTTTTGCATAACATATTTTGAAAAGGGGCCAGGGAGATAGCTCAGGGGTACAAGTGCCTCCTTGGCAAGTTCAAGGTCCTGAGCTCGATCCCTGGTTCCACACACACACAAAAATTGAAAAATACATATACATTGCCACCTCTCTAGAGCATTTTGGCAAATGTATGTTTACAAAGTTTTACAAAGAACCTGAACCTGTATCAGAGAAATTTAAAAATGCAAAGAAATTCTGTGAAAGCTTAAATAAATATTAAAGTTACTTAGTCAATGGGTTAAATTGAGAAAAGTGATGTGAAGATAGTAGAGCGATTACTATGGACATTATCAGGTAGTTAACTTGCCTTGTCTGAATGCCCAAATTATCTTTGTTACTTTAGCAGTGCCATGTAAACAATACTTTTGCTTCTGTCAACCAGAAAAATCCTTCCATTTTGCTTTCATTGTGTTGAAGAGCTTTGATTAACTAGTACATTCTTGTTTACAAATGTAATCAGAGGGTTTGGAGAGCTAAGATGGGGTCCATAAACTTGGACTACCATATTTGAAGTGCCTGATATTTAATTTTGGCTGAAAGAGTTATGTATGTATGTATGTATGTATGTATGTATGTATGTATGTATGTATCTATCTATCTATCTATCTATCTATCTATCAATGTATCTATGTATCTATCTATGTATCTATTTATGTATCTATGTATCTATCTATGTATCTATGTATCTATCTGTCTATCTATCTATCTATCTATCTATCTATCTATCTATCTATCTACCTATCTATCTATATTTTCAGTGCCAGTGATAGAACTCAGGACTTTGTGCTTGCCAGGCAGGCATTTACTCTGTTGAGCTATTTCTCTGGCTTGGTTGAATGAGTTATAAAGTAGTGGGATCTAGAGTTTTTTTTTTTTTTTTTTTTTTTTTTAAGTAGCAGGATCTATTTTAACTGTAACAGAAATATTTCAAACATTATAAATATAAAGAATTTCATCAACTAAAATAAAAAAATTGAAAATCAACTAAAGATTTTTTTTAATGAATTAGTTATTGAGATCGTCTGGCACACACAGAAATATATTACGTTAAATATATACCATCCACCTACACTGGTGTGTCATTAGATCCTTCTAGCATTTCTCAGAAAATTGGACTTCTAAACCCATGAATAACTGGATAGAAAATTATTGCATTTCTACAGTTGATATTTATACCTTCATTGCAAGTTTCAAGACATAAATATATTCTAGCGTAATTCATAATCCTTTCAAAAATGGTCAAGAGCTCTCTCTGTTTTCTTTCTAACAAGAGGAAAACTATTTCCTCGTATAACCACCTGTAATATATCTTATTGATCTGACTTACCTAAGCTAAATTCTTGTTCCTTCTTGAAATTAAGAAGCATGTGTTTTTATAGCTATTATTTTAGTAAACATTTCACTTGGTTCAGATACTAGATGCCTGTTTTGTGAGACAAATGAGAAATCTGTCATTTCAGAGTTTCCAAGTCTTTGAGGTTCATATGGAAATTCCTTATTTTTCATCTCAAAACAGTGGTCAGCCCTCCTGGGAGGGTCACTTCTCCTATTTAGTGGCTTGTTCTTTTTCCAGATTAAAAATGATTAATGGCACTTCTGTGCTACTTTTCCTGGTGTCCTGATGCCCAGGTACTTGGTCCTGTTGAGAGATGATGTACCATATATCTTCTCTTTTTCCTGTTCCACACTTAGAATGTCTTATTGAGCCGGGGTATAGTTCAGTGGCATAAGAGCCTGCCTGACAAGCACAAGGTCCTGAGATTGACCCCCATTTCCCTAGGGTTGGAGGGGGTAAGAGTGTCTTATCTCCTGAGGCTGTCACCTCCTGCTACCCTTGCCTCTATGCCTATATCAAGATACCACCAATGCATACCCACTTCTGCTCTAGGGATCAAAGGGACTCTTATTTTCTGAAGAAAATTTTCAAATTTCAAATTAATTCACGTTTTCATTTGTGTCCACATTTTCCTTTATCTTGTTCTTTCCCTCCTCACCCCCACCATTCTGCCAAGTGGTCACTCCTGTTCTTCTTGCAATGTGCTTTTGCTTCTGGGATACCATTCTGCACTCTCTCCCAAACTCCCATTCAGGATATTGATACCCTGCCTGGATTTGGGATCCAATTCAAGGTTATGTTTTCCAAGAAAACTTCCCAGACCACCCTAATTCAGTTGATATAGCTTTCTTAAAGTTTTCTTTTCTTAATATAAAGAACAAAACTTACTATCTCTAGCCTGAAATTGGATGACAGACGCCTAGTACAAAGATCAGGGTGGCTTGGGTTATTTGCCACCAAATATTATCTTGGATGCTTTAAATGCATGTTAGTAGATTGTCACAACCTCTGGAAATAGAAGGCTTGGAAGATCACATCATTTTCATTTTGAAATGCAGCTGAAGTGGGTGATTCTGACCCCACAGTTCATATTTATTTTATAAACCACCTGAGCCAACCAGTGAAAATAAAAGTAAATGAAGGGAAGTAACTATGTCTTTGATTTAGAATTTCTAGTTACCACTTAGCCAGTTCATTTTAATGAATAATTATTATGTTACAGACCCTGGTGCATATGCGTTGAGGGATTGAAATGGTGACGATGGAAGGAGTGGGCAATACTTAGATAGTAGCAACTCTGTAAGTATAATAATTATGCATAAAATCTAATTTCTTCTCCATCACAAGACAAGGAGGAAAACTATGGAGTCATCTCCTTCATATATGAGAAAACTGAGGTTAAAATTGCCCAATACTGGCAGTATATTTTGTGGCACCATAACTAACCCAATCAACTTTAACTAAAAATAGTAGACTCGGAGTTTGAGGGTTGTCTATACTCGGGAAGAATGAGGGCAGAGCAGAAACTAATGACAAATTATTTCAGGGTTCTGAATGTTTCATTTCACTCATTCGGATTCTTTCCACACTTCTCTCAGCTGTATCAGCTGGACTTTTCTGCAGAAGGCAACAACTTGATTTTCTCAACTGTATATAAGTCTTTTCTGTGCAGCCCAGCAGCTGGTTATTCTTATTTTAACCATTTCAGGAGAGTTTTTCATTTAAAGCTGAAAAAAAAAAAAATCTCTTCCGTGTTTGTGCTCTGTTTAGACTGGGTTGGGTTAAATATGCACTTCCGAATCATCACTGTACTGAGAAGCAAAGGGCACTGGTTGAGCAGGCCTGGGTCAGCCCAGAGGCTCCTCATGCTGGGGTGCTCTGTGCCAGTGGTGAGTGTGGTTGTGTTTGTGGTAGTGGATGTCAGTGTGTGCAGTTTACAGAAAAACTGTAAGATTTTCGGGGAATGTATGCATAAAATTGAAGCTGATTTTATGCTTCAATTTGTGATTTTATGCTTCAAACACAAGTGAAAATATTTTGAGTTTCTCTCTTTAAAGTATCTTGCACAATTATTGCATGTCTGTTAGAAACAATACCAAAAAGAAATACTTCGGGCATGTTTCAGTGGCAGTGCACGGATATCACAAAGGGCCTAAACATAAATATTGATTTATGATAAAAATGGCTGCTGAATGATACTCATATAACTTATTGCTCAAGCTGATAATTAGAATAATTTTTCTCCTTCAGCAGACATGCTTGCAGGTACAACATTGATCACCACTGGGAAAATTACACCTTAAACAATTCTCTTGGCAGGTAATCTTACTCCGATTTATAAAGAAAATGTAAGCTAAGATCATTACTTATAGCAAAGAAAAATAATTTTCATATTGAGTCATGTGCATATTTTCATAGAAATTTATGTTGTCACTGACATGCCTTTCAGATAGCAAGGAAACCTACAACTGTTTTTCAGGGGAAGTATAATTTCACATTACTATGACTATTATTACTATTATTATTATAGCTTCTTCTGCACAAATTGTTTTACAAAATGAACACTTGTACCTCATTTACTTTTTCCTCATAGTTGGGACAAAATATTTGACACCTAAAGTTTAGGAAGCAAAGGTTTATTTAGCTCACAGCTAGTGAAGGTTTCAGTCCATACTTGGCTAGCTGCAAGGCAGAGTGCTCATGGCAGAGGGTAGCCATTCATGGCAGTGGAAAACAGCAAAGAGCAAAGGGAAGGGCAGCAGCTGTGGCAGCTAGCTAACCTCTTTCCCCTTCTTACATTTGCATGAAAATTAACTATCTTTGGGCCGGGCGTGGTAGTGCACACCTGTAATCCCAGCACTTGGGAGGCTGAGGCAGGAGGATTGGTGTGAGTTCAAAACCAGCCTGGGCTACAAAAGTGAGCTCAAGGTGAGTCTGAACTGCATAGGGAGACCCTGTCTCAAAAAGACAAAAAAAAAAAAAATTAACTATCCTAGGGAAGTGTAGCACTCACACCCATAGTCTCAGCATTAGATCAAGAATTAATCACAAATGCTAGAAGCCACCCCAAGACTAAATGAGGCTTTGCGGGGGCAACTAAACACAGTCCATAACAACTTGTTTATAAAAATTATTGCTCATAATACCTAACTGGTCATGAAAAGAAGGAAGAAATTGGTGGGCATTTGTATCGGAATATATTGATTGTCAAATTGATTAAATTAATAAGACTATCGGGCATCTCCTATGAGTCTATTGATGAGTTGATAATTGAATGTGCTATTAGGAGTTAGCATCTATTTGGGTGAGATGGGTCTTTTGAGTAGGAACTTGGGGACAATATCTAGTTTCTGGCACTTTTCTCTTGAGCAGTTCTTCTGTAATCTGCTTTCTGGATAGCATATATTGAGACTCTTACATTCACTAGGCTCTTCCTCATAAAGTTTATGCCTTGAAGTCAGATGACCATGGACTGAAGTCATAGCACTTGAAAACAAAACTCTCCTCTTTTCAATTCTATTGTAGGCACTTATGGGTACAAAACTGGATTTGGCAAATTTTTAAATAATCTTTTCAATAGAGTGCTTGTATCACATGAATGTTGTAAACACTAATTTGGAATGATATGAGATTATCATAATGAGATAAAACATAATGATGTAAATGTAGCATGATGCTAACCAGACAGAGAGAAGAGAGAGAGAGAGAGAGAGAGAGAGAGAGAGAGAGAGAGAGAGAGAGAATAAAATATTAGGAGATTAGAAGTTTGACTACTTTTGGAGATAAGGAAGGGAATCCAAAAGAAGGACAGGAAAGGGAGAGGAAGCAATGGGATTGAGAAAGATGACATCTTGAATGCATATGCCAAATTTTAAAATACTTCTCACTTTTTTTTTGTACTACAGGTGAACACAAAAAGAAAGAAAGAGGAAAATAAATGAAGTAGAAAAGTAGTAGATCATGTACAATAACTAAAACTTTCCACCACTTTTTGTCGGGAGATATATTTTCCTTGAAAAATAACCTTCTGCGTGGTCAAAGGGTGCTAGAAAACCAGATTCTGAAAACCCAGACTTTTCTGGAGAAATCATTAGCCCACTGTAATTTCATTCAGTTGCAAGAAAAATGGAGAGGCTCACCTTTTAAAAAAGCATATATCTTGGCTGTCTGACATATATTGGCAAGGAAGAAAATTATCCTTTTGGAGCTGAAATTTAGATAGACATTCAATCTAAGCCATTTACATGCTCAAGCAAAATGGATTCTTTTGACTTAAATCTGTGCATCTTGTTTGGTTATATTGGTTTAACTGCCTCCTTAGTGTACTTATTTAAAATAAAATGCTTCATTCAGCTTAACAGAACTTTATCAATGAAGGAAAAAGTACCATGACTATGTCCAATTCATTGAATCCCATTAGCCATTATTTTAAAACAATTTCTGCTTTCACAGAGTATATGTTTCAGTGTGAAGCAGTGGAAAATAAACAAGTGGTGCATTTATCAACATGCCATTTCAAGTCGTGATTGGAGATGGAAAAATTAGTGAGTATAAAGAGGTTAAGAGTGAGAGATTGAGATTGGAGCAGTGTTATTTTGTAAGGCATGATCTGATTAGATGAGTCTCTTTGAGCCTGGGTGCAGAATGTGTCATCCAGAGGAACCAGTACTGGGATGAGACAAGACTAATTGTGTGCATTGGAAAAGCAGGGAGGAGGCCAATCTGACTGTAGTAGGGTAGATGAAGGGCAATGGGAAGAAGGTGATATACAAGCAATAACAAGTGAGCAGGTTATATGGAGTTCTGTAGGCTCCATGTGGATTTCTGAACTAACTCAGAAAAAAAATCAGATAGGTGTTGGGGAAAATACAATCAGAAAATAGTCAAAAGCCGTTTCTATAAAGATCTCTGTAGTTTGGTACTGGGATAAAGAAGGCAGAAATAGGGCAAACATCTGGAAGCTGTTGCAATCATTACCTTGGATTGATGGATTAATTCTTGAGTGAAAAGTAGTTGGATTATGATTATATTGTGGAGATAAAGCATGATATTCTTAAAGTCTGATATATAACAAGAAAGAAAATAATCATGGTCACTCCAAGGTTTTGGTCTGAGATACAGAGTTATCCATAGCTAATATGAAGAGAGAAAGAATATAGGAGCATGATTGGAAAATAAGAGTGCATTTTGCAAACATTAAGTTTGTACACACAGGCAAATATATGTACTGGTTTATGTAAAAGGGTTTAAGTAGACAACTGGATATGTAAGTGTGTAAGTTCATGGTAGAGATCCAGGTGATGGGGAATTATTAGTGAACAGGTGATAGTTCAGACCTGAGACTAGATTAGGTCATTCATAGACCACGGAGCATGAACATCAGATAATAATAGCCCATAAGCAAAAAAAAGCGCGGAAAGAATGGGCTGCCTTGTACTAGGTTGAACTTATTTAATGATGTGAAGTATGTATGGGAGAGTGGAGAGCCAACACTGCTAGCATAAGATCAGTGAAGAAGCTATAGAAATTCTGGAGCACACTCCAGAGTTATCGTAGGATCATACTCAGTCTTAACTGAAAGAACCTTTCATGGCACTTATGAGCTTTCAATCCACTTTGGGAAACGCACTAGACTAAAAGTTCCTCCTCTGATCCACAAATGACATTGATTTTAAACTTTCTTTAAACCCCAGAACACAGACTATTACAACAACCACTGCTCAATAGTATTTAGACATAGGAGCTGGCAGCCAAACTCTTGGCCTTGTCAGAAGCTTTGAGCCACTGTATGGTTTCTTGAAAGATATCTCCCTTAGCGTTTTGCAGCCTCGTGACCATGAGCTGCCCAAATCCTAGCTGATTTCCACTGAGGTGTATAAGAAAGGTGTCCTTCTCAGTAGTCCTAGATTCATCTGCTCTTCTCCACTGGATAGGTGAGGAAGTTTTCAATCAAACCTTACAGTACCAGGAATGCATCACTCAGTGGCCCAAACTCCTAATTATATCTACACTCATTTAGGAAAAAAAATTAGATATGGTCTCATTCCCAAGACACAGTCTTTTTTTTTTCAATTTTTTTATTGTTTAAATTTAACAATGGTTATATTACATATTTTCATCATCAGATCAGTTTAGATTAATACCTATAGGTATATAAGATTGATCAAAAAACTAAACGTTAACCTTTCTAAATCCACATTACTTTTTTTTTTCTTTTCCCCCTTCTTTTCTTTGAAAGTTGACATATTGCATATTGTCCTCACAATCAGTCTATAGAGTGCAGTGTGTGGGCATGACCCACCTCCCTATTGATGTTGCATAGAAAAAAGAAAGAAAGAAAGAAAAAAAAAGGAAAGAATATACTACTCTTTGGACTAACAGGAAGCAGATACATATACAGTCAAAGGTTTTGCAATTGCAGTGGGCCACCAGTGAAGCTTATGATGTTGGAGGCTATTGAATCTAAGTCTCCTAAAGCTCATCTCACCAATCTAGCTCTGCGTTCCATGCGTTGTAATTAAGAATTTTTTTTTT
>PVJA010007801.1:0-66827 GCA_004027025.1 Myocastor coypus
GAGGAGGAGGAGGAGGAGGAGGAGGAGGAGGAGGGGAAGGGGAAGGGGAAGGGGAAGGGGAAGGAGGAGAAGGAGAAGGAGAAGGACCTCTTGGTGCTGGCGAGATGGCTCAGTGGTCTAAAGTGCCTGCTTAAGCAAGCTTAGACAACCGCAGGAATGTAGTTCAATCCTCATACCACATGTTGCACCAGCCCCACCCCCAGATAATATCTATATGTATATATATATATATATATATATATATATATATATTCATAACCTCTTGGTTATGGTAACAAACACAAAAGTTTATAATAATAAAATGAAGCTAGAGATGTTATTAATATTAACAGGCCAGCTTGACATTGACAGTTATTAATTCTTTTCCTAGAAAAAGTCAAGCAAGATACGTTATTAGAACTTTCTCTGTGGATATAAGTTGCTAAATTCATGAATGCCTTTTTATGTTAAACATTATTTTAATGTATTATTAATGTATGTGATTTGCTAACATAATGGACTTCCATGAGATATTTTTGTACAGGCACGTAATAAATTATGACAATATCCATGCTACCTATTTGGGAGGTGACAGAGAACATTCTAAAATAATATTACTTCCTTAAAAATTGCTTGTCATTTTATCCAAAATTTGGTAATAAAGACAGTTTTGATCAATTAATTTATTCTTTAAGTATTCATGCATTAAACCTCAATGAACACTTTTGTTGTAAGTACTGGAAATTCAAAGATTTTTCCCATTGGCTTTCCAAATAAATTTATGAATATCTTTAAGTTTTTAAAATAGAAAATAGAAAATTGAAAATTGATATAGCATGAAAAATGTATAATTATCATAAGGAACAAAATAAACCTTTTCTTTTTAAAATAGAAAATAGAAAATTGAAAATTGATATAGCATGAAAAATATAATTATCATAAGGAACAAAATAAACCTTTTCAATCTATTTGCAAAAGATCAAACCATTTTAAAAATGGCAAACCTGTTTTAATTTTTAATAAATATAATAGTGTGGTAAAGAGTCCAGAGCTGATCCACGCCTTAAAATATCTGGAAAACTAGGAATGAGAAGCATGTAGAGGACACTGGAGGTCATATATTTTAGAAAAATACTCCTCTGATAAAACTTTTTTCTTATTCATGAAAATTGAAATAAAGATTTGTCATTTTTAAAAGTTTTTTAAGAGAATACAAAATGGAAATTAAAACAGAATTACAGATGATACAGCATTGGGCCCGACAAGATGGCTCAGTGGTCTAAAGTGCCTGCTTAGGAAAGCTTAGGCAGCTGCAGGGACCACGGTTCGATCCCCGGCACCACATGCTGCGCCAGCCCTGCCCTCAGGGCAGGCTGAGCTGGCCATAAAAGTAAATAAATAAACAAAAGTTCTGAAACAAGAAAAATAAATAAATAAACTGTTAAAAAAATGATACAGCATTTCACTAAACAAGATAACATGAATTTCACAGTACTTGTTGTAATGCACAGTGTTATCTTCAAATTAGTTGTTCATATTATCAGTTATACATATGCAAAATCAGAAGAAGAAGGAAGAAAAGGAAAAAATATATCAGAAAATAAGAAGAGATAGAGGACAAAGAGACTGGGCCATGGTGGCACACGCCTGTACTCCCAGCACTTGGGAAGCTGAGTTAGGAAGGAGGATCAGTGCAAGTTCAAGACCAGCCTGGGCTATGAAAAATGAGCTAAAGGCCAGCCTGACCTGCATAGAGAGATCCTGTCTCAACAAAACAAAACAAAACAAAACAAAAAATAAATAAATTAAATAAAATAAAAAGAAAGGAAAAAAAGACCAAAGAATTTCAAAAAGAGATAAAGCAAGATAAACATTAACTGTTCCTTTCTATATCATATTATCCATTTAAATTTAGTTTTGGTACAAAACTAGTACAGAATTTGATGTGAAAACTGTTCTATGCGTTGATGCCACTATAGGTTTTGTTTAATGGAGTATCTTTGTGATTAATGATTTGGAATAAGAATAAAAGAATAAGCTAGGATTAGGGACAAATTTATTGTTCTCCTAAATTCCTTGGTAGAAAATGGTCTGTTAGTGAAAGCCTCACGTTAAGGTTTATTTCGCTCCTATTCCTAGCTCATCTTTGAAGGCATTCGAGGTCCCGGGATAGAAGGTGATATTGCCATTGATGACGTGTCCATTGCAGAAGGGGAATGTGCACAGCAAGACCTAACTACTAAGAGTAAGTGTTCCTGTCTGTGCGCGAGGTAGTAGGGCTACGTTAGCTGTTAGGAAATTACATCTTCCTTTCGTTAAAAAAAATATAGTTTTAGTTCATTTAGAAATTTCTTCTTCTAAGATCTGAAAGTTTGGAAGATATTTTTTGATTTGAAGCATTAAATTCCATTGCAGTGATATTTGGATTCACCATAAGATTCTTTTTTATTTCTATGTGTGTAAAACAAATACACGAAGGCCAAAGAAATAGCTGAGCAGACTAAGTGTGTGCTTTGACAAGCCCATGGACAAAGATTTAATCCCAGGTCTCATGTGCCACGTGGGCTCTGCCCCAGGGTATACTGAGCCCTCAAAGGAGTCCGGGCTTGGTGGCGCACACTTGCAATTTCGGCTATCGGGAGGCTGAAAACTGGAAGATCATTTCAAGTCCAAGCTACGTAGTGAGACTCTGTACCAAATACACAAAAATGAAAATAAATAAATAAATAAATAAATAACGCTTATTTTCAAATAAGAGTTAAAATGTTTTTACTTTAAATATTTTTAAAACTTTCACTGACATATCTGATGAAATCTATATACTTCTATCTGTATACCAATTTTTCCCAAAATAATTGAAGAATTTTGCCAATTTTTTTTTTTTTTTTTTTTTTTTTGTGGTACCAGAGTTTGAACTCATGACCTTGCACATGACAGGCAGGCACTTGTGCCATGGAGCTATCTGCCTGGCCCCACATTTGCCAAACATTTTAATAGATTGAGTATTATTCAAGAAACCTCTGACCTTTTCTTTTTTTCTTTTTTTTTTTTTTAATACCTTCACCATAATTTTCAGTGGTTGGATTTTCAGCCTTTATCCTGGGTTGAATATGCAGTTTTAATGGTATTCCTATTTTCTTTCTTTCTTTTTTTTTTTTTTTTTTTAACCATAGCTTCACTTTCGAATAAAGACAAAACATTAGAATTACATGCGGAGTGACTCCTTTTAATCTTGCTCTGCAACCTATAATTAAAACCATTCCTGTTAAAAAGTTTGCCCACTGAAGTTTTTCTCAGCCCATCTGGAATCTTTAGGGGCAACAGGGAGCAATCAGGACAAAATTCGTACAAATAGCTTATCAATAATTTAGCACATACACCAGCATGAAAATTCACTTAGTAGAAGTCCAGGGCAAATCAGAGTCTTTGTGAACAGTATGCTTAGTATGAAATGATGTCTGTCTAGATGTTGACAGTCAGGTCCGGGCAGCTACCCAGTGATTGCTCACATGAACCAAACTGACTCGACTCTTTAGCTCTGTGAAAAGACAAAAGCGCAGACTGTCTAACAATGCGCTATTTTGTTGATAGTTTCTTATCATCACACTTAGCATGTAAACTACACATTTAGTAAACCTAAACCCTGCTGGATCTTATTGGTTTTGTGTGAGCAAAGCATCCACTGTACACAGGTTTGTTTCTTACAATAAAATAGAGAGGTTCGCCTCAAAGAATAGAATTTTTGGTCATTTCACAACATGAATCACTGACAATAAAATTATCCTGCCTTAAGGTAGCTAGTGCACCATAGAGAACTTTAAAACTTTTATGTTTTAATCAGTGGAAATTATAAGTTAAATTCCAGAATTAAATTAAATTTCCTAAGAGAGGAAAAGGAAAGAACATATTCCCCAGCAGAGAAAGCAGAAATGGCAGTGCTAGCCACTGATGGGTGAAGTCCTATCAGAACTGTATGGCCATGCTGTAGGGCGTTTCCTAATCATCTTTCTTCCCTTAAACTAGTAAATCCAGAGAGATGTCTGTCTACCTTAAGAGGAATACATATATACATATATGTGTATATATATATATATATATATATATATATATATACATATATATGTATATATATACACATATACATATATAATTTATTATTTTATTATAATTTTGCCTGTATAAATCATAGGAATAAAAATAAGCTCTTGGGTTGAGAGCTTATAACATTTGTCTCTTTTAAGTTATCATATAATTAAGTTCATTCGGTGGCATTTCAGTGTTTCACAAATATTAAATTGATGTTGAACTTTCAGGTACAGACCAGCCTGAGAGCTGAAGTGTCTTCCCGCTTCAGTCTTCTGGGGCTTCCCAGTTAGCGCATGGAAGCATGACTGTGCCGCTGGTGCTTGGACTGCATCTGTCTTGTGAAAGCCCAGAGGTCTCATGGCTCCGAATCATTTTGTAGCATTAGCCATCTTAAGGAGCTCTCAGGCATGCTTCCGTTAGTCCACCCAGGGAAGCTGTATATTACCTGAGTCATTTCCTGGACCAGAAACATTCATTGAAATAATTTTAATACTACCTGCAAACTCAAGGCACACTGATGGGAAGGTAGTTTTAGTTCGATGGAACTTTGAATTCTTGCAAAAAAGAAAATTATTAACATAGCTTTTAAGTAATTAGCTGATGAGCTAAACACAGATATCTACAGTGCTGGGAGTAAACTTCTCTCAACCAACACTTTATAGCTCACATCAAGAGCAGTTTTATTTATATTTTTTCCTTCTCCCAATCTCCAACTTTCAATATTTTGGGCAACTTGAAAATTCAATCTTATCTTTAGGATATCAGACTGTAGCTTCTGTATGTGTTGTCGCAGAGTTAACAAAATTCTGGGGTTGAACTCAGCCATATCCCATGTGAACGTGTTCTGACCAAGCATTCCCAGTGTATCATTCCAATTTAAAACATTCAAAAGTTTTTATTTTTTCAAACACTTGTTATTTTCCTTTCCTTGTTCTTATAATTAAACCTGATTAGAAAATACTCAAAAATATTTTCCACTTAATATTGTTGTTGTTATTATTTTTATCCATTGACGCCATGCCAAAAGCTACCTGGAATTCTTACTCTTTTTGTATTTTTATTTCATTTCTTTCTGTCTAGATTCTGTTGATGGTGCTGTTGGGATTTTAGTTCATAGATGGCTTTTTCCGGTTATCGTCCTCATCTCTATCTTAAGTCCTCGAAGGTGACCTTATCCTGGCAGAGGCTGTAAAAGTTCACCTGGCACTGGCATGAAGAAAGAGTCTTTGTAAATGGACATTAAAAAAAGAAAAAAAAAAAAAAACTACCAAAGATTCCTCCACTGACTACTGACTGAAACACAAAATAATAAAAACAAAATTTTTTAAGCACTGGGGATAAAAAGACATGGCGGCAGTATAACTTATTCCAAAATACATCTAAAAGATAATCTTGACATGCATAGAGAAAAGACCTTCAGGTGCTTTTGTGGCTAAAACAATTACAGCATCATCTGGTTGAACTCTGGGAAAAAAAAAAAAAAAAAAAAAAAAAAAAAAAAAAAAAAAAAAAAAAAAAAAAAAAAAAAAAAAGAGCTATAGAAATCCTTGTCAAAGCACAAAGTCATGGCTGGTTTTGTTTCAAATGAATAGTTTGCTTGTTACCATGGAAACCTAATGACCTGCCAACAAAAACCTCACTGTAAACAGGGTACTGAAGAGCTGGCATTTATTTTCCTTTCAAGAAGGTTTTACGTAGAGAATTCAATAAATGTAGGCCCTTTTACCTTTGGCTGTTACCCTTCCTTGGAAATACCAGGACTCAGAATTATTTAAAGCATTCATCTCCCTCCCCACCTTCTCCCCACCCCATACTTCTTAGTTTTTTCTTCCATGGCTAAGCTAGATAACTGTATGCTGTCTCTCTGCATGCACTACTCTCCAGGGTGGGAAACCTGGGCTTACATACTACACAGGCTTATCGGAGTTTGCTTGCGGCCACTTGAACACCCAAACTATGTCATCTATTCCAACGAAGAAACCAAACCACCATCTTTTATAAATTGCCATGGAAACCAAGTGCCTTCAATGAAACAAGCCTGAATAATTTTCAACTCAGAAGCTTGCACTGCTAAGAGTGGTTTGTGTAAAACTATTTTGTAAACAAACTACAGAGCCTAAATGTGCAAATGACAGGCCAGACGACAAAGCCGCTTCTGAAGAAGAAAGGACCGGAGCTGCTGCGTAAGCCCATGCAGTTATTTGTTGTTTAACCTCTCAGACAGCCATGGCCTTTCGGCTTCTTGTCCATTAAAGGATAACTTCCACTGAGACCACACATGAGAACGACACTTTTTTCTTCCAGGTTATTAAGTGGGTCAACCAGAGCAAAAGGTTGTTAAGGTAATACTCAGCTCAGAAGGTGGTAAAACACAAAAGTAATTTTTTACTGTAACCTCCATTTGAAATGAAATTGGCCCTAGCTTTAGAGGGAACAAGAAAATGTTTGTGATTGCACTGTGTATGCGGACTCTACGGTGGACCTGGGCCTGAGAAATCTGGCTTTATTCTAAACTGTGAGGGATATATGCCTCTGCCCTGTAGTCGGACTCTGCTAATTGTGAAATATTATTTTATTATTTTACCACGATTAAAAAAACACTTTTACAAAAAAACAAAAACCTGTAAAAATGATTTTGAGCTACCTGAGGACAAATCATACCTTTAACCAGCCAGTTTTCAAATGCACTGTAAATTTCACTTAAACTTATTGGTTATGAAAATTTGAAGATCTTTTTCCTTAAATTATCTCAGCTTTTAAGTTCATTAAAAAAAGACTTTTGTCTAAAGAAGAACATTACTATTATATGTTATTTTAACACCCCAGGATTAAAAAAATTATTATGCAAGTAATTGGAATATAAGTATTAAATTATAACATTTGCAAATATTGATATAAAAAGCACAACAAAATATAGTGGAAAATGACAAAGCTTGATTTTTTAAAAAAATCTGTAGAAATGTTTGTGCAAATTCAGTAATTCAACTCACACTATAATTTTAAAGCTATGTTCAATAAAGCCTCTTTCTAGGTAAGGTATGAAAAGCGATATGTGTGTTTGTTGAGTAATCTTCACTTAATCGCAGAAGTGAGATTATTTATACAATGTATTGGTTATGTTACCATAATAAATCATCAGTACTTCAACATACTTTTAAGTATGCAGGAAGAGATTTTAATGAGAATGCTCTGATGCAATCTCTCATATTTGTAACACTTATTAAAAAATGTAAAAACCTTTGTAGATAAAATAAGAATTTGGCATATAATATATTTTCATAGTCAGTTCAGAGGGAACACATTAGAATATTTAGATAGTGATATAATTGAGCTCTAAACCAACCCTAAAATTAAAAAGAATAAATGAGTTTCATAATTTATTTGAGGAAATTAGGCATATTGAGAGTTTTTCGGAATTTTAGTCCTTCATATATTTTTGTCAAACCAAAGAGGTTCGAATAAAGGATATCTAGGGACACTTACCTTAATATCTGTAAAATTTGCCTTCACCATGACTTCTGTTTTATAGCAACTAACTGCATCACCTGTCACCTCTCAGTAAATCATTGTTTAGTGCTTTATGACTGTCAATAATGTGAATTAAAACGTTTTAGATCTAAAGAGAGGCTTTACTCATTGCCTTCTTTTAACCACCTTTAAGTTGGTCTGAGAGAGGCTTTAAAAAAAAAAGGTTAAAACAAATAAAAAATTAAATTCAGACTATTTGAATACCCATGTATTCTTTATAGGAATACAATCAAATTTACCTTACTTTAAATGATTCTGCATAAAGAAAGTGCCACAAATGAAAGTTTTAATTATACTTTGAAACATTTATGAACTACTGAACATTTTCAAGCTCTCACATGGGGAGAATACACACACTTCTGAAATTCATGAGAACTGGCTGGTACTTGACAATTAATTTTACTTCAACTTTTAAGAAATTGCAGATGATTGAGAAAAAAAAGGGGCACTCAGAAGTGCAAATAAATCGGGTTTATTGAGATAATAATAAATTAAAATGTGTATCTCAAGTGCATTCTGGTTTATTTATGTAAGCCAATAGACAAAGAATCAGCGTTGGTCACTTCAGATTGACTACGTAGCTGCTTTAATAGAAAGTAAATGGTACAACATGCAGAAATTTTTAAATGATTGAGATAAATAAAATGTAAATTATTATAAGTAGCCTCTTTAACATGAGTAATAATAAGGAGAATTTTCAAACACCTGTTTAGCAACTGCCTTCCTTTTACTAATATTTTTGTATTCATTATGAGTTGGGTCCCACGACATAGTACTACTCCTTTCCCATTTTGATAATGTATTTAAAGTACACTTGGTGCCGTTTTCATTGTTGCTATTTTGTAGAGGCATCGGGCTGTGAAGTTTTCAAATTTCTGGGAGAAAGAACATACCATGTAACCTCCTACTGCCAGAAATTGATCTCAATTAATTTGGAGCATTACTCTGTCTCTTCAGTTCAGAGATGTTTCTCTACATTTTAATGTGTCTGGAATTGGGCCTATCTTAATTACAATTGGCAACATTTCTGTGTGGCAATATATAGAATGCATCTTGGAACTAATGGCCTTTTAGTTATGATAAAATCCACTAAATTTACCAGAAGTGCCAGATAATGACTAATATTACTAGCTTTCATCAACCCCAAAACTGATGCCAACATTAACCTATCATACTGTTACAATTCATGTTAACTGTCCATCAACTATGCAGTATTTTAAAATAACCTATTTATTCTGTTCTTTGCTTAAAATGCAAGTTTCCTCTTAGGCTATTCATGCATACCTACTGTCATTCACTTTTTCTTTATTTTACCTTGGTACCTATAGTTTCAGTTCCATTATAAGATTTATTAAGCTGTGTATTCCTCATTTAAAATATTCTATGGTTCCAGGTGAGTCACAGTATTTAATAGGTCAGAAGTTTGGCCTATCATTAAATTTTCTTCAAGAGAACTTAAAGATGCATGGTACACCCCAGTGTCATATGATTGACATTAGAACTAATGGTATTTTATTTTAACACATATCGCAGAATTTACCGTGGCATGACAATGATTATAATTCATAATAATCACAATTAGAACCCACCTAATCAGTTATATCATGTAATCAATAACAAAAATAATTCCATTCTTTAATTTTATATTTTAAAATATGATGAAATACAAATTGCAACTGTACTAACTTTTCACCAAACATGCATTTTTATTTTAAAGACTTTATAATAAAATTAATCTGTCAATAAAATGTGTAGTTTCAAGAACGATTAATTCACTTAAGACTATGAAAATGGCTGTGGTGTTCTTCATGATCTGTTTTGTCTATCTTGACTAATAATTTAAAAGATGATGAGAGGCTAATCTAGTTTTGATAAACTGGTTACAGAGGTTTTTCCTGAATACATATCCTTTATCACAAACTTTTTTCCAAATGCACTTTTGAAAGATAAGGGCCACTCAATAGATATTTAAACTGGGAAAATGTTACAACATCCCCTCCCCCAAGTACAACTGCTTCCTGGTTGAGGACTGCTTCTTACTAGTAGATTCACCTGTTTCCCAACAAAGCAGAAGGTTTACTCTTCTTGCAACTGGGTAGTTGATGTCAATGAGGAGTTATTGCATTTTCTGTGAAAACAATAAAATCATAGGGTTCAATCCCAAGCTATTCCCTTTCCTACAATGTTCCCTTTGTGGCTAACCAGTTGAATTAGTTTTCTTAATGCTTACTTTTAAAAAGCAATGCCTGGTATTTTCTACTTTGACTTAAGAGAAAAACTACCACAAAGTGATTAGAAGTTTTTTTCAAGTCTAATATCAGTCTTTGCTAAATATCCATAACATGTATGAGTAAACGTGTATGTTGTTACTATGTTAAAGAGAAAGACTTAAAGGCTTGAAATTTTAATGTTAAATACATCAATTCAAGATGAGCCCATAGTATGTCCATGTCTACTTACAAACCAAGGTAAGAGCTAGAGAGAAATTTTCTATATATTTGTACATGGATTACTTTATTGACATATTAATTTGAAGCTTTATAAATTCTGAGTGGTGATTTCACTACCCTGAGTCCATGTTGACTATATTGAAATTAAGGCGCTAGAATTCAAAATTTGAAGTAGGGCAGAGGTTAAACTCTGGGTAGAATTTGAAAGTTTTGTAGGGTAATATTTACGGCTGATTGAATTTAACTTCAATTGTACTAATTTTCCATGAGTTGAGCTGAAATGTATTCTTATTTTTCAATAAAATGTGGGGAAATGCTAAGAGATAGGGATTAGCTTGTCAATTTTCATTTGTTTTCATATGGCTTTTAATTGTTGTCCTGAATTTCCAGGATATAGTTTTTATTTCTTAATTCTCATCAGTATATTTAAATGTATAAGTTTAATCAAACATACATTGTGTTGCATTTATAAGGAATATTAGCTACATTTGAGATCTCAAAATTTAGATTTAACTTAATTTTCCTTTTGATATTTTCTTTCTGCTAAATAGTTTGAGATAGCTGTATGTTATTTTCCCTTGGATTTTTTTTTCAATAAATGAAATTATGTTAAACATTCTATTAGTGTTTTGGGGAAATTTCTACTGTCAATAAGCAACTAAGTGAGAATTAAAGATATTTAGAATGGCAATCATACTTGCAATTTAAAATGAGAACACCACTATTCTTCACAATTATAAGGTTTCAGAAACTCAAAATTTTGGTGAACACAATTAGCTGATAAAGAAATGTATTGACTTTTATGTCTTTTGTGAGATCACGTATAATATTGTGTTAAACAAGTAGGCATGATAATCTTCCTGAATGAACATGAATTAAGAAAATGTTTCTCCTTGAGTAATTGTGCATTTTGGTATGATATGTATGTAAAACAATTACATTTCGATGGTGTCAGTGGTATTCAGGAAGATAGTTTTAATTATGTATTTGATAGAGCTATGGTAAGCCCCACTTGAGTCTATCAAGGAAATCAAATAATATTCTAGGAAAAGATTTATGTGAATCAAAGTACAGATGGATTACTAAAAATCAACTTGCTATTATTGTCTCTTACTGCTTATTTAGCTTATTTTTCTTTATCTTTGGTATTGTATTTAAATAAATTCATGAACTCTTGGAAATGCACATGGAATTAGTGTAAACAGACACAATTTTCTATTTGAAAACCAACTCCTGTGCAACTGTTCCTGAATTACTAAATTGCTGCTTACAGCTCTTATACCATTTTAGGTCAGCAGTCAAGTTAATGATCTCATTCTACAGTATTTATATTTGCTGCTCAAACAAAATTATGTAGCCCCCTCCAGGCAAGCATGTATCGCTCACCATTTTAATAATCTCTATAGCATGGAGCTAAGTCATAACTCGGTTTTGTGGAGATTAGAGAGTGAATTACTATTAAACTGATCTATGATTTAAGGCTATATTTAGGACAAAACTTATTTAGTGACCCTCGAAAATATGGAAAGCTTTTATCCTTCTCCTGTAAAAGCTATGAAATCTTGTGGCAGAAGACCTGTTTACTGAGAAAAATGGGAAGCTATCCAGCTGAGCAACAGTTTAATCACTTATAGCACTGTTTTCTGGCACTCCTTAATTTAACAGAAAATGATTATGCTTAATAAAAAAGCAAATGTGATTATCTTTGCAAGCAAATTTATTACACAGTTCACATAAAGAACATTAGATGATTCTGGGTATTTGTGTTAGAGTCCAGGATTAAGCATGAGAGCCACACTTTTTGGAATCTCTTTCTTTAACCACAATGTATGTACTAGGATATTAAGATAAATTTTGCCTTAGTGAGGGCACATGAATGCCAGCTGCCTTCTGCAGCTCAAATCTTTTCCAGACTTTGTTCTGAATATGTGTTTCTTGGGTTTTAGTTATCCACAAAACTTGAAATCTGGAACACTTAAGTACTCACATATTGGAGTTTTATGATAATTTCAGTTATGAAGCAAAATAATAAAATGAGAACACATTTACTTCTGAGTAGTAATCTATCTCCCTAGATATGAATAGGACAAATGAAATAAAATCAATGAAAATTAGTTTCCACAACTGGAAACAAAAATAATCAGAGATGACTATTAGTTTTAATTCACTTCTGCTTTGAATTATGCTTTGATTTTAAAATTGACACAATTCAAAAGGCAAATGAATCCAAAGTAAAAGAATGATTCAGTGCTAATAAGTGGCCAACACATAATTTATTTTATGTATTTAGCATGTGGTCTATAGGGACTCGCTACACAGATCAGACTCACAGTGATCCTCCTGTCTTTGAGCCTCCCAAGCACTGACATTATAGGCATGCATCCGTCTCAACCACTGTCTTAGTGCAACCGGGGTCAGGACTGGCACAACATGCCAGGGATCGAACTTGGTCTCTGCATCTGCCTAAGCAGGTGCTTTAATCCTCTGAGCTATCTGGCCAGCTCAATAATTCATTTTTAAGTAAATGAAAAGATAGTACCTACTTACTTCTGTTAAAATAGTTTAATGACAGAAATATGCCTCTCTAATTTTCATTCATTTAGGTTTTAATAATTCAAGGCTGAGATTGAATTGTGTATGTCTGCAAAGGCTGTTGCAGAGCTGTGGTATCTTACTATCTCCAGTGGCTACTCTGAATCAACCCCCCTCCACTAACCCTGCCATTACTCATCTGCTAGTTCCACTGAATTTGACATGGCCTTCGCCATTTAATGCTTCTTTCAAATTTCAATGCTTTTATGGAAGTGAATCAGTTCCTTATTTTATGTAGTAACTTTTCTCAGCTCAGAGGCTTCCAACGACAAAAAAAAAAAAAAAAAAAAAAAATGCCAATGAAAAATATTGGACCTACTGATAGTGGCCAAAGGTGTGCTCAAAGGAAAGGAACATTTCAAAGATAATGACCATTCCTTAGTTTTCCTGAAGTCAGGGCCATACTACCTACCCAGTACAAAAAGGGGAGATGGAATAAGAGCAATCTCAAGATAGCTGATATATGCAAAAACTCCAGGGAGTAGTCGATCCTTTAGAACAGAAACACAACCTGGTCATGGAGAAGAGCGTGCTGTTGGGTGGATATGGATAATACTTTTTTTAAAAAAAAAATGAGTGTACCCATTAGTGAAAGGAAGAGAAGAGGGAAGGCTCACAACCAAATTATTTTAAAGAAACACATACTCTAGTAAAAGAAGTATATGAAGCACATGAGCTTGAACAAAGATTGCAATAGACATTTGTATTTTAACGCTGACTTCTTGTCTCACACACTTCATATTTAGTGACTTTCCTATCTACTTTCTCCTTCCTGTATTATGTGAATTCATGGTGCGCACATCAGCCTAGAATGAATCTTATTATAAGCGGTACTAAAGACAAGTCCCTCTCTAACCATCTCCGTACGCACTTACCTCTGCCACCTTTTCATTAGGAAATCTGTTCATTTAACAGGTCTATATTATATACATTTAACCAGCTCATTTAGTTCTTCCACCAGTATGTTTTCCCTCCTGTAGAGATAATACCAACCATAATGTGACATTTCATAGGCTTGTTAGAAAACTCAAATGATATCATCTGTGCAAAGTGCTGAGATAATTTCATAGAATTATCAAGTATTAATGAGTGCTATTTTTACTGATGTTTGCTACTTCTAGACAAAGAGTAATAAAGCTAAAAATTATGATGTCTATTACATCAGCCATGTACTGTTTGGAAATGACATTTATGAACTACTCCTATCTTTTCTGATAATTTTACTTCAAGCCCAGTTTTAGACACATGTTCACACAACATGTCATTCATATAATAATTTATTATTTTTAGTGTTTTAAAAAATCTCATTGTATCTGTTCACACTCTAATGGTTAGTGACTGGCTGTGATATATATGACTGTATGCATAATGAGAAATCACAGGTTTCTTTCAACATGATATGGTTTGTTTTGGCATGGGTGGACATTCTCTTGTGTGAGCATGATATGATTCAGTGAATCTCCATACTTCAGCAAATCTAGAATAACACTGAGGGACTGTGGAGATAGCTCAGTAGAATAGGCAAGTGCAAGGGTCTGAGTTCAATCCCTGGTTCCACAAAAAAAGAAAAAAAAAGTTAAAAATAACATTGTTTAGCTGTTACTGCAATTTGTAAAGCGTTCTTTTCTTGCTTTTTATAAGATACCACAACAGGAATACTTTTTGTAGAAGTGACAAATAATGAAAGAAAAAAACAACCTCTAAATTTTAAGATTAATGATTGATTTTTAATTATATCAGGTTTTTCACTTGAATCTCACAGAATACCTTTTGTGTATCAGGATTGGTAAGGTTCTGCTTTACTGATGACTAAAATCTTCCAGTACAGACGGTGATCCCGTTGTCTGGGTACCAGATATTTTCATTCAGTAGAGTTCAGGGGAAGCAAGAGGAACTGATTTCTAAGTAAGTGGCTTAAGTAATCCTGACATATCTGAACCCAAATATCCACAATTTAAAAACCATCAGTGTAATGGAAATGTCACAGTTCATGTCATGATTTTGCTCTTTATAACTCTGTGAACTTATAAGCAGGTCTGTGCTTTTTGGCATGCTGGAGACACCATAGAGAGGTCTGAAGCTACATTGTCTATGTGATTCTATATATAATTTTCCTCAGTTCCTTTATCAGTAAAGGTGAATAGTATGTAATCTAACTAATAAGCTAATATATGTACAGTGTTTCACTATTGCCACCTGGCAAGCATTGTGTGTTTGTGTACTTGTGAAAATGTAAAGATATTACCCCATCGTACTGCTACAATGATAAAAATCAAGCAATAATTATCAAGTGTAGAAAAAAATGTATTTTTAAATACTTAAAAATAAAATAACATATTTTAAGTAACTTCTTTTAATATACTCTACATGAATAACTTTTTTCATTTGTTTTCTGTGTTTTGTACTCAAGATGGACATGGAAGAATTTTCCATAATATTTTCATGACTCAAACGTTAAAAATCTTGCTTATTTAATATTAATTATGTTAGCTCCTGAGGGAAACCAACTCCTTGACATTATATCATAAATGATTTAGACAATCATGCTTATTTCAGAGTATGAAATGTTAGGAAAATTGTATAAAAGCAGCATTTGAAATTTTACCATTAATTTTTACATATATGCTTATACTTTAGAAAGAAATATTTTCATTTAAAAATGTTAATCATTGTTCAGAGGTATTTCCATTTGCATGTAGTTGGGTAAGTCATAATATAGAAATCTCATGTGCATTCTACATACTTTCACCAAAAAGAAACTGTAAAAACTCTAGCACAGCAGTAAATCCAAATTCCTGACATTGTCACAGTCCACTCCCCCAGTCCTCAGGCTTTTGCTTGTTTAGATGGACAAATATATATCTTTTACATATAATTATATACTTTATTCAATCTGTAGATTCGTATATCCACCACCACAATAAAAATAACAGGTTTTGTTTTTCTGTTTCTTTATATGTAGTTGGCAAATAGTTTCATTATGCAGGTGAGACAAGTAGTGATCCTCCTGTTTCCAGCCTCCCAGCACTGGGATTACAGGTGTGCATCACCATGCCTAGTCTCGGTGGTAGGCTTAGCATGCTCAGGGGTGGGGCCAGCATGGCGTGTGGTACAGAGAATCAAAGCATGGCTCCTGAGCTGCATAAGCAGGTGCTTAGTCAGCTGAGCTATCTCACTGGTCATTGTTTTTCTTTTTCATGAGGCCTTTTTCTAATACATTGTCTTACTTGCAACCCATTTTGTCCTAGAGAAAACTAATCCGCTCTCCATTTCTACAATGTTGTCTTTTCTAGATTGTATGTTAATGAAATCCTATCTTGCCTGCACTTTGAGATCTCCTGTTTTTCACACAGTGTAATTCCCTGGAGATCTATTTAAGTTGCAGTATGGATCGATAGTTTGTACCTCTTTATTGCTGAGTAGTGTTGCTTAGTATGGAGGCACTACAGCTTGTGTAACTATTGAAGGAAAACTAGACTGCTTACAGTCTGGACGAATTCCAAATAAAGCTGCGCTCAATAATTATGCACCCATTTTGTGTGAACAGAGGTTTCCAATTCTCTGGGATAAATGGCAGAAACTGAAGGTGCTGTGAACTGCGGTACTTCCGTATTGAGTTTTATAAGGAACTGCTAAATCGATTTCCAGAGTATCATGTTCTATTGCTACCTGAAGTGCAGGAGTGATCCAACTTCTGTATGTTCTCAGTTACATCTGTGGTCATTGTTTTAAACATCCAGTATTTTAGAGATATGTCGTTGTGTTTTTCATCCGCGTAACCTTTAAATCTAGTGAGGCCCTTTTAACTTGCCATGTGAATAGCTACTTCTGTGAATTATCTGGCCACACCTTTTGAATGTTTTCTAATTGTACTTTAAAAAAAATGAGCGGAGATTTGTGGAATTTGTCTTTTATACTCTACATTGATGTCATTTACCAGTTGTGTGGTTCACCAATACTTTTTTCCCAACATCTGTACCGTGTTTTGTCAATTTCTTCACTTGGTATTTTGCAGATAAAATGTTTTCCACCTAGATAAGATCGAATTCATTATTACTTCCCTTTATGGATTGTGTTTTTGGCATAAAAAATTTTAAATGCTTTGCTGAACCTTACCAACTAAATATTTTCTATTTTTTAAGAAATCAGTAATACCCTTATCTTAAAATAAAAACTTAAGCAAATTTTTAATCTTGATAACATTGGATACATTTGTTTTGGTTCAAAATACTGACATTTTCACAAGGCTGTGGTGCATGATATAATATAAGGATATAGATGTGGCTAAAAATTTAGATATTTGACATTTCAATTTTATGTTTATAGCTAATTATATGATATTGTCTAGCTATGCTATAAAAACATTTACATAAGCCGATAAATGCCTCTGTTTATTCCCAAACTTAACAAAGATCACAGTCTTTAATTTACTGTTAGCTTTTAAATGTACCTAGAAGAATTATGTGATCAAAACAGATATCCATGCATATAATTATGCATAAGAAAACTGAGGTGGTTTATGTAATAGTAAAGATACTGGAGCAATTTAGATTCCCAGAAGAAAGGAAATGTTAAAGCAGGATCAAGCTGTTCTTCTTTCTACTCCAGCTGGAAAAACTCGGTATAATTTTTGAACAGCAGTCCAACTGCATGATCAATTTCTTCAGGAACCAAGGAGCTCCCTTGGTGATCAGAGCTCCCAAGTGCCAGAAACTTCACTGTACCCTCACAAGATGGTGAGAGCCCTCTGCCCCACACTAGAAGCACTCAGCCAGGATTCCAGGCTGCTGCCCCAGTGGGGGAAAGAATCTACCAGAAGAGACTGGAGACACGCAGCTCCCCCAGAGTCAGCTCATTCTAGGGTCATCCCTGGATTAGTAGCAATCTTTTGTTCTTTGCCTTCATAAGCATTTTTTACTTCTGTAGATCCACACTAGAAATACTGGAATCACCATCCAAATGTAGTACTGCCTTGAAATCTTTGACCGTTACTGCTTCTATGAAAATCAAATTAAGATGGTAGATTATTTATGGAGCAGGAAGCTAAGAACTTATTTTTGAAAATGAGCTGGGAGCTTACATATTACCATATCATTATGTCCACATGTGTTGTTTGGCTAAAAATGCATGCCATTATGTGTCATATATGTATTCCCGAAATTGCTAGTGTTTTTCTTCTCTGGTAGGTATGTCATAGGTTTTTGCACATCTTGTTCTATTCCTTCTTGATTTTTAAAAAAATGCTTTATATTTAACGTACATTAACTTTGTAATCTGGAAACAGGAGAGAAAAAATGATCAATGTAGAATATTTGCTCTGAACTATCAGGGAATATTCTTTAAGATATTTTTCCATTTTTACTTCTTCTCTCCTATGTACTAATGATTTGTAGATTCCCATTTTGATCTCTCAAGTGCATTTATTCGTTCTGAAAAATAGTACATTGCACATGAAAGTCATCTCCATTATAATGAATGCCTTTCTTTTCATCTCCTTGGCTTTGGCCTGGTTAGCTCTGATGATTTGGGCATTGCTAATGAGGCCTGTGCTAATGATTTAAACCCCATCCTAATTAACTGTACATAGACAGACAAAACCCATGGATACACACCACTAGCCTCAGCCAAACATTGGAGCTATCCATTTTGTGGCTCAGAAATACGACAAAAACAGAGTCTATAGTTAAATTGACAGTGGTCATTATCATTACTGAATAAAAATTGTAAAACCTTTTTGTGTTATGCTTGTGTATTAATACCTGTAGTTTCTCCACTTTTCCTTATGCCTAGGATGGCACCAACAGTTAGGAGCTAGAAGCAAGACAGCTGGGAGAGCTGCCTCTCCACTCTTCACCTCTTGTATTTAGTCCATCACAACTTGTTGATTTTTTTACTTGTTGAATCTATTTTAAATCTGTCTACCTGCTGTTATCTCTAATGTCACTAACGTCACCCAATCTATCATGATTATTTGTTAGGACACTATAGTGACTTCTACAGTTCTGTGTTTTCAATCTCACCAGCCCAAATCATCCTCACATCGTACATTTTTAAGTACAAATGTAGATCAACTCTTGAAAGTATGATAGACTGAATTCTTTTTTTTTCTTTTTTCAGAACTTTTGTTTATTTATTTATTTTTATGGCCGGCTCAGCCTGCCCTGAGGGCAGGGCTGGCGCAGCATGTGGTGCCGGGAATGGAACCATGGTCCCTGTAACCGCCCAAGCTTTCCTAAGCAGGTGCTTTAGACCACTGAGCCATCCCACCGGTCCTGAGACTGAATTCTTAAAGTAGCAAAAAATCTGTGTGATCCAGCTTCTCCCCATTTCCAGTTTATCACCCCTTTCAGTGAGTACCAGTATTCCTCGCTGTTAAATTGCATTACAAATAATCAAACTTGAATGAGCAAATAAGCACCCTAGCATTCTCATTTCCTTCCTGCTTTTTCCAGAGTGGAATGACTCCAGGTCTTCAGAAATAGAGCTCTTTATTTATTTATTTATTTTACAGTTGCTGCAATTGTCTTTCTACAGTCAAGGTCTTTGTGTCTATTTTTGCTTTATCTCAGAGCCCCAAACCCTCCATCCCTTTTCCTGTGTGATTTTTGGCCTTCTTCATTGTTTAGAACAAACTAATATCCTCTACTATGAGCATGATTAGAACGTTCCAAACTTTTATTGAATATTTGACTGTCTTATTGTTGAGCTCCCCTTACTACACTGTAATCTGCAAGAATCCAGAGAGAACATAAAAATTACTGCTTTCTTCAGTTTGTAGAAAGATCTCAAATGTTCATTAAGCAGCAATGAATATTTCTCCATAAGAAGAGACGCCCAAAGATTCTCCCATAGTTTCATTCTCTTTAATCATTTTATTATTCTTCTTTGTAATCTGTCACACTTTCATTCTTGAAATTAAAAACACTGATATCTGTTATCATATGTTCTGGCATTTCCTGATAATTTTGGATACTATCTGTGGCCTCTTGGGTGAGGTAGTCATCTATGTTTAATTGTAGGTATTTTCCAGCATCTGTGTTCATTTGTAATAGGTCAGTCTCCCTTTGCCCAATGTGAGAACTATGTCTCAGTGAATGGTGTGCAAGTTCACAACATTCTCCTGGCTTATATATGTTGCATGTTTTCATTTTTTCCAGTCCACTGTGTTCAACTTTATTCAAAACCTATAGATTCTTCTGTCTTCATTTTCCTTGTGTCCTAAACTTAATCATGAGTGCCTCCTCATCTGTGTTATTTTTAACCCTTGTAAATCCAGTTTGCCTCTGCAGAAATTTAAATTCAAATATCCATGGATTTAGACAGTGCAATAACATTTTAGCTCAGGTCATTACCCTTATGCCACGTTCTCAAATTCATCACCATCGCCCCTTCAAATTAGTCTTCCTAAAGAAAGTTACACTCCCTGTCAAGAAGGCAGCCCTTCCAGCATCTTGGCCCCTGCTCAGGCATCATTAGTTGTGCAGATGATGTATGATGACTAAGGTATAAATTCCAAAACCCAAGCCCACTATTTTCTTAAATGTTGATAATATACCCTGGTCAATTGCTATTCATTGTAATTTCACTGAAAAGTGTCCTTTACCTAGAACATAATCACCCTCTGTAAATTCTTTTGAGTTTTATTCTACTATCATAATTGACAGATGATCAGAGAGGGGGAGAATCCTTCTCATTCCCGAGCATTTATGTCAAGGGCAATATTTTAACCTGAATACCTTGCAATTCATAACACTTTCTAGAATGGATATTATGGAGTCAATATTTTTTTGCATTATAGCATAGCTATTTGGTCCTTGCCTTATTCCTTAATAGAAATTTTAAGCTCCATAAGAGCAGACATTATTTCTTATTGATTTTATGTTCCCTCAAAGCCAGTTTAAGGGATTGGCATGTACTAGGTGCTCAATTCATATCTTTTTGAAGCTCAATAGAAAACCATACAGATAAAAACATACATATATTGAACAACTCAAGAAAGCAGTAACATATGTACATCAGAATGTATAAAAATAGGATTTACTGTTCCTGTTGTGCCATTTGATTTTTTCCTGTTGATATGACTTTATTGTATTCAAACTTTTCAATAAAAGATGAACATGGTGTCTACAAATGCTCTGTGGGATAGGCAAACAATAAAATACCTATTCTGTGGATCAGTCGACTGATTTTGCTAATGTCACATGATTGATAATGAAGCCAAAACTCAAACCATTAGCTTTTCATAAGTTATTAACAGGCTGTGTTCTCCTCTATTTTTTGTTTGTTTGGTTTTAGGGGAGGTTCTACAGGGTGTCCAGGGTCTGACTACTAGATTAGACTCGTAGTGATCCACCTGTTTATAGCCTCCCAACAGCTGGAATTATAGGCAAGCGCCACCACACCCAATCTCAATTGCTATCTCAGCACATCCTGGGCATTGGGCTGGCACGCCAGGCCTGAGGACTGAACTGCCAGCCCCTGTGCTTGCTTGCAGGTGATTTAATCCACTGAGCTATTTGGCCGGCCCTGTTTTTGTTGATGTTGTTTTTTGTTTTTGTTTTTGTTTTGTTTTGCTTTTGTTTTGTTATTTAATTTAACTTAATTTAATTTAATTTAACTTTTTTGTTCTCTCCTCTAATCACAGGGCATTTTGTTTGCAGCTCTAAAGTAAATTACTGTATTAGTAGTGTCTCAGTTTCAGACTTTTCTTGAAAGACATAATAGGTGTAGAGCACGTGCCTCTCATCTGAAAGATGGAAAGAGAAGGTAAAGGCAGACTGCAAGAAGAATGAATGCCAAAGGCAAAATCCATCAGTTATTTGAAATTAGATCAAGATAGTACACCAACACTGTATGCATGTGTGTGTGTACGTATGTGCATACAATTAGTTATGTATGTACATATATATGTATCAGCATCGTTTTGAGAATCTTGGGCCTGAGTTATTTCTCCTAGCCTTCTTATGATTGTAAAAAGCATAGTGGATATCTGCGACATCATGAAAATCTCTCAGTAAAATTCATGTATCCTTAATTCATGTCATCAGAGGAGCTAGAATATGAAGAAATTATAGACCCATCAGAATTCATTTATTTTCATGCTATTTTAAAATATATGTAATATACTGGCATCAAATAGGGTTCATGTAACCACAACTGTTTTAATTCTTTTAGTCGTGTTTGTACAGAGCACGTTCCATCTGATTAAGCCTGATTTGGATCTTCTGCGACACTCTGCACATGTGATATAAAGTTACCTGGGAACTTGTATAAAAAAAGATATGGTCTTTCAATTTCAATATCCTTCTTCATGCACCCTGAGTACTGAACAAGGGCTTGGCAGTAGAATTGGAAATAACATAGTTGTGACATGAAATGTTCCCATGACAGAAAAAAAATAAAATAAAATATTTTTCTGACACATTCACCATGGGAACCTGGTGTGATTAAAAGGTACGAATGCAAACACACTGATGTTGCCACAATTCAGCTGTACTTCTAGCCTTTTTCTCCTAAAATACTTTAGCGAGAATTATGGCTATTTGCACTTCCTTGTAAGTATCACAAATGGCGTTCTAAAGTGTTAATTCTATGCTCAAATTGAGTCAAGAAAAATTTGAAAAATCAAATTTAAATAAAGAGTTTAGAAGCTATGAAGAATGCCATGCCTCTTAAATTTTTCCTAATATTATTACAACTATTTTTCAAATGAATTCTAAAGAAAATAATATTGAAAAATAATTTTGCAACTTAACAGGGTAATAGCAGTGCAGTATATAAAATGAAATTACCACTATTAGAAAGGAAAACTATGATCCAAGAAATGTTAGATCATAAGGAAAATTATTCAGACTTTAAAATTAGTTTTAGTAATTCAATTTAGTCTGCCAGGTTTATTAAAGTTATTTTGGCTTGTTGACATTAGGATTTCTTTTTTTCTTTCTTACCTTTTAAAAAATTGTTGGTTGGGTGTTTGGAATTGGGGAGAAGGCTGTGTATCAGCCTGGCCTTACAACTTCATCATGCTGAGTACTGTTTTCTTTACACTTGTGGGTTCACTCATTCAAGTACATATTCATTCAACAGAGCTATCTAAGACACTCTCAGGAGCTAGCCTTGGTGTTGAGAATAGGGGATGAAATTTTAACCAGAAGCATAACATTCCCCTTCTCAAAATACAGGTGTCTTCTGCTTTTTCGTGTTTCATTCTAGCTCAATATTCCAGAGAGAAAACAGGCAACAATAAATACTGAGTAAAAGTTTACATGTGTATTCACACTAGGTCTGTTCAGTCCTCCGTAAATATTACAAATATTACTCGCCACATTATTTATCTCCAAATGTTTATTTCATTTTTTATTTCTGCTGCAAAATTTAGGAAAATCACATTTAAAATAAGGTAATATTTTTCCACAAACTACATTAGCTCAATAACCAAGCTTTTTCTGTATAATATGAAATGACTGAGTGACTAAGCTATGGTGGCCATGGGAGAAAAAAAGCAAAAGATTTGGATAAAGAATTCCACGGAAGTTGTGAGTTTCTGTGAAGTTCAGCTATTCAGAGTCTTCATTTCTCTGTAGTCTGATGCCTTGCAAAATTATTCAGAAAAATTACAAAGAAATGAAAAATTCTGAACATACAATATAAGCAAACTATCTTTTTGTAAGATTAACTCCGATCGAAAACTTAAATTTAATTTAAAAGGGAACTATCTTTACCAAGAGCTTAATGAAATCTGCAATGCTGTGCAGTCAGTCGAGGAAGAAGCAATATTTGAAGTCTTTGATTAAATATGCCCTTTTCTAAAGGAGCTATTATAAGCCTGACTTTCCTTATCCCTAAGTAAAATAATACTTATCTGATTAGCTATTACAAGCAAGCCTTCCAGAACTGAGTTGTAACTATAAAGGAAGAGTAACCTAGCAATATAATCATCCAGTTTGGAGGGCCACCTATATTTTGTTTAAAAGTATATTCTGGTCTCAATCTGCAGAAATGCCTTCAGATTCAATGATTTTGTAAAGTGACAACTTTCAGAAGATTTTGTAGTTGATGTTTAACTTCTATTCAATCAATTATTAAATTGTCATCAAACGTTTATCTACAAATATTTTGATGGGTTTTTTAAAGCAATTCTACACAATAGCATCTATATATTCATTAACTTAACAGAACAACAAGTAGACAATTGCTATGTGCCAGTGTTTGTTCCAAATGCTAACAGTATTTAGAACAGACAAAATATCTGACCTTCTGTAGTTTATATTCAAGAGCAAATGGAAATGAAACTACCTCTGGCACCATCACAACTACAGAGAAATACAACCTAACTAAATCATATGTTAAATAGTGAGAAATGTGGAGAGAAATAATAATTATAAAGTTGGGAAGAAGAAAAGATTTTGGAACTGAAGAAAAGAAGATAAGTTGAACAACCACGACAGTGGAAGTTACAGGGGGACTCAATGAGTCTGACTTCGGAGAAGGAATCTAGCATTAAGCAACACACAAATTTACATTTTAAAATGTATAATAATCCATGGACTCTTTTTAAAAAAATGCTAGTGAAGGGTTGGCCAGATAGCTCAGTGGACTAAAGCACCTGCAAGTAGGCACAGGGGCTAGTGTTGAATCCCCCAGCCTGCTGTGCTGGACCTGCCCTAGGGGTGCGCTGAGAAGGCAATTGAGACTGGGCAAGGTTGCACGTGCCTGTAATCCCGGCTCTTGGAAGGCTGTAAACAAGGGGATCACTATGAGTGCAACCACTAGTGAGATCCTGAACAGCCTGCCGACCCTTCTATAAATAAATAAATAAATAAATAAATAAATAAATAAATAAATAACACTAGTGAACACCACATGCTGTACTGATCCCGCCCCTGGGTGTGCTGAGCCATTGTCCAAGTTCTGGCATGATGGTGCTCACCTGTAATCCCAGTGCTGGGGTGGCTGAAAATAGGAGGATCACTATGAGTTTGAGTTGCATAGTGAGACTCCACACACAAGAAAGAAAGAAGAAAGAAAGAAAGAAAAAAAGAAAGAAAGAAAGAAAGAAAGAGCTAGTGGAATCAAACTATAGTATGAAAAATAATCTTCATAACCAGCAGATTTAGTGGTGACAGAGTGGAAGAGATAACAATTACAGGGTAAATAAGACTGAGTTGTGTTTCTACTGGAATTAGACACAGCTTTTTTTTAGCAAAAAAATCTACAAAAGTGGGACCCGGCAGGATGGCTCAATGGTCTAAAGTGCCTGCTTAGGAAAGGTTGGGCAGCTGCAGGGACCACGGTTCGATCCCCGGCACCACATGCTGCACCAGTGCTGCCCTCAGGGCAGGCTGAGCCGGCCATAAAAATAAATAAATAAACAAACAAAAGTTCTGAAACAAGAAAAAACTAAATAAATAAAATTAAAAATTCTTTAAAAAATCTACAAAAGCAAAGAAATACAAAGTAGTTTCCATATTTATCTTAAAGGCTGACCCATGAGCTATACAACTACACTTAAAGACAATAACATGATAGACTCATAGCAGATCTTTAAGGATGACAATAATATTCAAGTGAGTCTAAAGTTCCAATTAAGCCATGGATACAAGTTTTTATATCCATTTCCCTTAGGAGTTTAGGCTGGTTTACTTCTTACTAATTAGAAGTGAACCATAGGAAATGAAGATGCCTGAAAACATACATTGCATTCTGCTGAGCTTTCAATGCTAGAATGTGAGGGGTAAATTAGATCCTCTGAATCATGCTTTATGCTTTGGAAGTTTAGCTGAAAGATACTCCCACGTGGGCTGCTCCATCACCAAAATTGAGCAGCAATATTGTGAGAGGTAATGGATATTTCTAGATGAATCCTGATGCAAGTCGAGTGACTCAGATAATTTCTTGGCTGCAATGGTTGTCTTTAATAACTGAGTGCCCATTTAGTGAAACACAGAAAATCCAGTAGGCAATTATGTCTTCAACTTAGATAAAACAAACTCCAGCTTTTGTTTCCCTATTAAAATAAAGCTACAAGAAATCCTGAAGAGTTTCAACATGGAATTCTGAATTATCATTATGAAGCTATATATAATCAGAAGAGGCTGTTGAAATTATATCCATATTATAACTTTACTTCCCCATAGCTTTATTGAAGAATAACTGACAAATAGAAATTTTATATACTCAAAAGGTACAGTGCAATGTTTTGTTCACTTATGTAATGTGAAAAACTTACCACTACTAAGCTAATTAGCATATTTATCACCTCATATAGTGACTTATGTGGTTAGACTGATGATCTGATTTTATATTGAATTTCAAGCATACTCTACACCATTTCTAATCATAATCAACATATTTTCTCCTTGACTTTTCTAGAATATATCTATCCAGTTCAACTCAAAGTTCGTACCTGAAATAGAATTATTTCTTTCTTTTTTTTTTTTTTTTCATTTTATGTATTTGGTACAAGGTCTTACTACACAGCTCAGACTCGTAGTGATCCTCCTGTTTTTGTCTTCCCCAGCACTGGGATTATTGGCATGCAGCACCACGCCCAGGCTCAGTCACTAGTACAGCATAAAGCAATGCAGATCAAACCCTGTTCCCAGCGCTTGCCAAAGCAGGCTCTTGGTCCCCTGAGCTATCTAGCTGGTCTTATTTCTATTTCTATCATATAAGCCTTTTGCCTTCAACATAGGTTGTTTGTTTTTTTAATTATTTATTCAATACAAGGTCTTACTATGCAGCTCAGACTCATAATAATCCTCCTGTCTCAGTCTCCGCAGCGCTAGGATTACAAGCATATGCCACCACGCCCTGTGTTAGTGTCCCACATGGGACTTCTAGGCTTCCAGATTCCTGTGCTTACCAAACAAGCATTTAGATCGCCAAGCTATCTCCGCAGCCCAGACATATATTTTAAGGAGGAAATTCAGTTAAATATGAGATGAAAATTTCAAAAACATTGAAATAAAATGTACATTCACATAAGTTTTCCTGTTGTCTGGAGAAATGAACTTTGTATTTTTGGGAGAAACCAAAGTTTGGCAGCAGCTTCTGAAAAGACCCATATTTAATGTTAGATTACAAAGGGGTTTGTTATATATCGAAGAGAATCTATATAATTCCAAATGGCTAACCACATCATTCTTTGGACACAAATTTTCCTTTATAATCATTACTGCACAAATCTGAAGGCAAATGTACTACCATAACTGGCAATTAGAAGTGCCAAGTTATTAAGTGCATTAACGATGCCAGTCTGCTGGAGTCCTACTTAATGCACCGGGGTAGCAATTTGCTAAATGGACTCAAGTGGCCTGAAAGATCCAATGTGCCCACAAAAGTAAGCGCTTGGTCACTTTATTACCTCTTGAATCATTTGTATATTCAGAAAGCATAGGATTATGAATGACGACTTGTCCCTAAGAAATAGAAAAATCTACACTGCAACCTGGGAAATTTAGAAATTACATTTTCTCGGGAAGCCAGAGACTTTTAAATGCTTTTCCTTAGAAGAATAAATTTATTAAATTGGATGTGAAAAATCATATTGGACAGACTTAGCCTTTTTGAATACCTAAGATTCAAAGTAAAAACTACCTTGTAATATGCCAGGAAGCATTAAACACCACGATGTGAAATTGCCCAATGTGAAAGGAAAACAAAACAGAAAATCTTATAGATAATGAGGTAAATATTCAAGAATATTCATCTAACAAGCACAAAATGTTTCATCTTAGAGACCTAATGTTGTTACCTTATAAAGAAGATGAAATAAAATGATAAAATGTAGCAGTTTTGCATCCTTAAAGAAATTTTGATTAATTGGTTTGTTTTAATATTCCAGTTCACACACCATATTCAATCGACCCACAGTTTGATTTAACTGAAAGTGCACTTGCTGTAAGAGTTATTGATTCTAATTCCTTTGACTAGTTATCTTTATGCTAATATATTTTACAGTGTGGTTATAATCTATAAATGAATCTTTATGAAAATTTAATAGTTAAGTCTTTTAGATGAATATTCCTGTCAAAATTACAAAAGCTGATCATATGTTGAGATCCAAAATCAGTTAGGCACATTTTATAGAGTCCGTGGTACATAGTCTAGGAAATATTCTTAGTTGTGTGCATGTGTAAGCAAGCATGTGTGTGTGTATGTGTGTGTGTGTGTGTGTGTGTGTGTGTGTTTGAACCACTGATAGCAAAAACATATGGTGGTTCACAGATGAGGGTAATGGTAAAGATACACATGGACAGAAGACTCCCTGAGTTTTACATGCACCTATGAACAAGAGCTTATATTATTGGAGGCTAGAAATTTTCTGGTCTCAAGGCTTTGAAAAGCACAAGATTTTAATAACATGGTGCTGGTGCTCTTCGTCTGCAGTGCCCTATTTGCTCTCTGATTGGCTTCAAGTAGATGCCTCTGTATCACTTTCTGTTCACAGTTGAGCCTGTTATTCATGCGAGAGATACTCATTGAATGCTTGCTTTTCCAACTTTGTCCTTGGCACATACAAAATACCAGTGACTAAAGCCACAAAATATCTAGACTTCCTGCATGTTTAAAATCTCTCTGTGGAAAAATGAACCAGCATAAATTTAAAAATAAATGATATAGCATTTTAGAGGCTGGCGTGCAGTATAGCAGGGATTTAGGAGGCAGGGCAAGTATAATTTAGAATTGGAATTGTAAAATTTGAAATGAAAACATTACAATTTTTAAAAATATTTATTTATTTATCTATCTATTTTGCACTAGGTGTACATATGTAGCTTGGACTCCTAAAGATATTCCTGTCTCAGCCTCCCCAACACTGGGATTACAGGTGTGTGCCGCCATGCCTGGTTCTGGGTCCGGCAGGGCATGTGGCACTAGGGATCCATCCAGGTCTGTGTGCTTGTGCAGAGGTGCTTAGGTTCCCAAAGTATCTCCCTATCCCCAAAAACATTACTATTTTAAAGCTTTTCCATTGATGAAGGTGAAATCTGATCGCATAGTTAAGTAGAAGCTGAGTTTATGGGAAAGAATCATCAGAAAGACGAAACAAAACAATGGCCCGAGGTGTGAGCTTGATTGAGACGTTTCCAGAGCCTTACGGTAATCTGTGTGGTAGACAGGCACGGATTAGAGATGTTAAATGAGGGCAAGGAGATCCAGACTGAAAGTGGAAGAGGTAGCACGTTCTGATTCACGGGTATTGAATGATACTCGGGTTGGATGAGCTGTGAAGATGGATGGCCTGCCATGTTTACATGGACTCATCTAGAGCAAATGGTGGGAGAAACGTGGAAGTTAAAAAGCCGAATCTCAGGACTGCTACAGAAATTCAAGTGAAAGAGTGCAGTGATCAGAATCCCAGTGGGAAGTGGTGGAATTCAGAATCAATTTCAGGACTGAAGGAGTATTTCCAGTCAGGCTCAACGTGTGACCCAAGAGCAGGCTAATAGTTGATGGAGGGGGCTAGGTCAGAGGCTGTTCCCCTGGAAGGATGGGCCGCAGGTAGCTGAGAAGAAAGCACAGAAGTAGTGCAGCTTTTAGGGTTCCAGGAGTTTTTGTTCAGAAATTTACTTTCTCCTTCCATCCTTCTTCTGCCTTCCCTGCCCTCCTCTCTTCCTGTCTCCTTCCCTTCCTACTTTCCCTCCCCATTTCTCTCCTTCCCTTGCTTCCTTGTTCCCTGTTCCCTTTTTTCTCTCTTCTTTCTGACTTCTGTCTCTTTTTTCTCTTTCCTTCTTTCTCTCTTTTATTTCTTTACTATTGTTTTATCTTTGTCTTCTTTTTTCTTTTTTTCATGTTTGACCTTGAGATATAATTATTAAAGATGAGAAGTCTAAGTCTAAAGTTAAGGAGGAGATAATTCTGTACTGTAGATCTGAAGGTAAAACTTTTCATTTATCTACCTAACCACACAGGTGGATCCTTCCTGAGTTGAGTCAAGGGCCATAAACGCCTTGTGGAATTCATACATTTAATATTGCCCACCTAGTGCTTTGAAGCACCCATAGTAAGTACATTAAATGCCTAAGTGCAAAATATTGAAGGAGACAAGTAGAAAGTCCTGGGATCCAGGTTTTCTGTCTTTTTGAAAGAGCCTGAGATGGTCCTTCACAAATTGTAATAAGTATGACAGAGATAGAAACGTTATAGATACATGATGAACTATTAGTCTTATCTGTGGACATTTCTTGATTCTACTGTAGCAACAACTAAGATGTTCTCCTGTGTGACTTAGCCCAGTTGCTCCACCATTGGCATATCCTTGCCGATATTCCTGAGAGTTCATATAATTGGCAGAGGTTCTTCCAGAGACCTCTATTGCAGTGAGTCACAGAACACAGGCTGTCACACAGTGGTCCCTCTTGATGCACAGTTTTGCCTTTTCCGGTTTCAGTTTCCCACAGCCAACTTTGATGTGAAAATGTTAAATGAAAAAAATAAATGCAGGGACAGGTATTCATAACTTCTGAATTCTCTTTTTTTGTGGCTACACTTGTTATACTGTTGCAGTTGTTCCATGTACTTATTAGTTGTTAATCTCTTATAATACCTGATTTTGATATTCAACTTTATCATAGGCATGCACAAAGAGACAATAATGTAGTATATACCAGAGTGTGTTAACTATCTGAGGTTTCAGGTACTCATAGAACATTCCTGAATGTGTTTCCTAAGAGGGATTTTTATGTGTTTACTTACATGCATACATGCACACACACACACACACACACACACACACACACACACACTCACACTTATCTGAGGTTTCACTGAATTTTTCTATGTTGATCTGTGCTGAGTGATTTACATTTTTATCATATTCTTTGAATATTATAAGTCGTGTGTGTGTGTATGCTATAAAGCCATTATAAAACTAGTTTACATGTATGAGCAGAGCAGGGCTGTATTTTAGCAGCAAATCGCTATTCACCCTACAGAGCTGTAAATGGGGCTCATCCAAATTTCCTTTGACTTTATGTGTAGCAGTGAGTGTCTAAGTTATGCCTACACCTCAACCCTTATTATAACTGAGGTAGAAAAAATACTCCAAAATGGGAAACACATTAAAACTAGTAAGATAACTAAAAAGAGAACAAGAAAGTATCAGAAAAATATGAAAGAAATCCTAAAAGCAAAAACAGAATAAGCACTGAATGTAAGGTATTACGTAGCCTTTACTTATACCCCAGGAAACAGCAACAGCACTAAACTTACTGATCCTTCTTCAAAACTGGATCAGAACGCTAAGATTCCTCCCCTTTCATCAGTGTCAAAACTCTTCTCCTCAGAGCTGAGCAGTAGTGAGGTTGGTACGAGGAATGGGTCGGTATAGGAGGATTCCTCTCCTGGAGTTGAGGCCAACTGCACCCCGATGCACCTGAGCAGGATCACTCAGGACTTGCCAGACAAACCTTGTGCTAGTTGGCTTGCATTGCTGGCCGTTCAATTGCAGACCTTTTTGGGTCCTTATTTCCCCTCCAACTTCCCAATGGGGCCGGCCAATGAGACAGGCTTATCCATTCCTGTCTTCCTTGATTTCTCATGAGAAGTTCATATTACAGAATTCTTGGGCTGAGAAAATCTTCACCTTAGCCTCACCTACAGTGCCAATAAAGGCAAAAGCACTCATTCTTTCCTTCAATAGCTATATTTGGGCAAATCTGGGGACTTCCTCTGATTTACAATAGAACCACAGTGTGATAGCAATGAATTTCTTCATGTTCATTTGTATGAGTGTTACATCAATCATGACATCCCTGCTGATTCTGAGCAAAGGCCCACTGTTCCCTCACTGGATGAACACAAACAGTATGATTAAACTATGTTTCTTGCATATGTGGATGATTTTTCCTTGAATTTCAGATTAAGGGATGATGACGATGACGATGATGATGGTTGCTATGATTATCTCCGTTGTTTCCTCAGGCCATTAGCATGATCATGACAATACTCAGTTTATATCTAACAATTGCATTCTATCTTTGGAAAAATTATTTCTATTCTTTTTCCAATTCAGTTTTTTTTTTGTACTGCTGTCAGAGTATGTTCTATACGTCTACATAACACACTAAATAATAGAAAACTAGTAATATCAACTGTTGCCAACTGTATGGACTTCGTTTAGCAGCTATTGACATTTTAGTAACTGGATCCCAAGGAAATCTTAACATGTAACATTGGTAGAATTATTTTCTGTAGATTATTTTCTTTGCATATCCTGAGACAGGATATGAACCAGATGGAATTTTCAGAGGCCTTTTTAAAATCCAGGTTGTTTTAGTTTTGTTTTGTTCTGCATTGATGGTCCCCACTCCACAGTAGTCTAAAAAAAAAATCTTCAACAAAAATTCATGTCCTTTTAACATCTCCAAGCTAAAGCAATTGAAACTTCAATTATCCCAGGCATTCCAACCATCCAGATTTCAGGACTGGCCAAATAGCTCAGTCGATTAACATGCCTGCAAGCAAGCAAGGCTCAGGGGCCAGGGGTTTGATCCCCAGGCATGCCATGTTGGCCTCACCCCCTCTGCATGCTGAGACAACAGTTGGCGCTGGGGCATGGTGGCACGCAACTGTAATCCCAGCTCTTGGGAGGCTGTAAATAGGCAGATCACCACAAATCCGATCTAACAGTGAGATCCTGAACACTCTGTAGACACTCCCCTAAAATATAAAAAAGAAGGAAAGAAAAGATTTCTAAGGTGTAGAGATAAGGACCGAGCATTTTAAGTAGAGAACGATAAAGCCCAAGGACAGCTATAGGGGGTTACTTGGGGATTCCTGAAAGCTGGACTCAAGGAGGCAGATAACTGTATATTCTAATGGCTCCTTGATTCTTGTCTCTCCCTTTGCTTGGGATGTTTTCAGTTAGCATTTATATTAACCTAACCTTAGGTAAATGGTAAAAGAGGTAGTGATCTCTAGTTTATATTGCCCAAAGCAGTTATGCAAATTCCTTAGCCTATCCTTGAATACTCAGTAAAAGTAATATCCTTCGGTTGGTCGGGCCTCACTTCGAGAGAGACAAATCTCGGTGAGTCCTCTGAGCTAAATTCATCAGGTTTCACGTCATTCCTTTCGGCACTGACACAGAATATTACAACACTAAGGAAAAATAGGACATATAGAAATATTACATAAATGCACTTTGATGGCTTTTTAAAAATCACAAAAATAGATTGTACTAAATATTGCATATTACCTAAATGGCTGGCAAATCTTATCATGCAAATCACAAATACAAATTAAATTTAAATGCATATTATATTAGTTATAATATAATTATTTTTTCTTTGTCTCAAGGGACCAAAAGTCTTGAACTAGTAAAAATACACTAAAAAAGTTAAATCCTGCATTTTTTTTTTTTTTTTGTCTTTTTGAGACAGGGTCTCACTGTGCAGTTCAGGCTGGCCTTGAGCTCACTTTTGTAGCCCAGGCTGGTCTCGAACTCACACCGATCCTCCTGCCTCAGCCTCCCGAGTGCTGGGATTACAGGCGTGCGCCACCACGCCCGGCTAAAATCCTGCATTTTTAAAGCAACACTTTGGAGTAATTTTCTATGTTTTTCATATTCCATAGAGGCAATAATTAAAACCTATGGTAATCATTTTGTTATGGTTTATTGGATGCTTTATTGCTCTGAATTGATTCAAAATGTTTGCCTGTCTTAGTTGAGTTTGGGTAAAGCCAAAAATCACAAAATGTCATGGGGCCAGTGAGATGGTTCAGTGGTCTAAGCACCCACTTAGGAAAGCTTAGGCAGGGACCGTAGTTTGATCCACAGCACTACATGCTGCACCAGCCCCTCACGCAGGGCAGGCTGAGCTGGTGGTATTATTAAAAAAAAAAACAAAAAAAAAACCCCAAAACAAACAAACAAACAAAAAACAAGGTATCAAATCTGGAGAAGGAAGTGGAACAGGATGCACCATAATATTTTTATAAGTTTGCTTCCCCATCTCTGAGTAGTTTACCACACCTGGTAGAGATAGTCAACAAGACTCCTAGAACTGCTTCAGAGAGTGGCAAGAATAGTGGGATAAATGTATTTGAAGGTAGCAGGAGCATATTGATGTCATTGTATCTATTATAGCTTTCTTTCTCTGTTTTTGTTATTGTAAATTGAACTCAGGACCTTGCACTTGACAGAAAGGCACTCCCTATATTTCTTATTGCAATAGACATTTAGTTTAAATGTATATTGAAGGTATATTTCAATCTTAACTCTTATGTGAATATAATCATTAACACATTTTAGGAAGCGAATCATTCCTGTTATAGGAGACATTTTTTATTATATCAAGAAATTGATAAGGAATATTTTTAAAGATTATTTTCCAGACTATTTATGAGATATGATATAATAAAATTCTCTTTTCTAACAATTACCTGTTAAGATAAGCCACTCTAACCACTTATTTTCAACAGTGGCTGACATAAAATTTTTTAAAATGCATTTGTGTTTTGTCTCTACTTCTTGAAACAGAGTTCCTAAACCTCCTGCTCTTTCTGGATGTTGAATGTGTTGGTATAATAAGTAGCTTTGATTGTGGAATTCTTGACTAGCTTCAAGACGAGTGTTGATCACCAGGAACACTACTTCTTGATTAGAACTTTGAAGAGTGCCCATAACCCCCAAGAACAGAATAAGAGCTAGGAAATAGATCAGTCAAAAGTGAAAAAAATTTAACTAATTATGCCTAAATAATACAAGCACAGTAAAACCTCTCTGAACAAGGGAGCTGGAAGAGCTGGTGGGGGGGGAGGCAAGCATATCAAGCAGGAAGGCGGCATTCTGTGACCCCGCGGCATGGAGGCTTTGGTGGTCTGGGCCTTTGCAGACCTTTTTCTGACTAGCTTTCATTTGGCTATTCCCTTTTACCCCTCATATGTCAGCAACAATAAGCAAATTGTCTTCCTGACTTCTGTAAAATATGCTACCAAATTATCAAAACTGAAGGGGTAAATACTGGGGCATTCAAGAGCAGTGGCCAGTGCCTGATTTGACTGTGATCTATGACCCTGACCCTTAAATCCATAGAGTCTCATGTTATCTGTAAATAGGTAATGTCAAAATTGACTCTATGCTGTGTTGGCCCCACCCCTGGGGCTCACTCAGATGGGCATGGCGCCATGCAGCTCCTGTAATCCCAGCACTTCGGGAGGCTGAAAATAGGAGAATCAGTACAAGTCCGATCTATGCAGTGAGACCCTGTAGACCTTGTATCCCCTATTCTAAATGCATTTTTAAAAATTCACTCTAATTACAATGTAGCCAACAGGTGTTCAGAAGTGGTTATGGGGGAGACAGGGAAATAGCTCAGTAGAATAAGTGCTTGCCTGTCAAATGCAAGGGCCTGAGTTCAATCCTGGACTCTGCAAAAAAACCTAGTTATGATTATGAAAAAATCCACATATCTGGAATGAGAAAGTTTCAGAGTAAAAATATATCACATAATATAATATTATTATAAAATTTATTGATATTATAATATTAAAATTTTTATATGAATTTTATTAACATAATATTTAAAATCTTATTATTATGTTACCAGTCATATGTGTTTATATTCAGTATACTTTTAACAGTATTAGTAAAAACATAATTTTAATTTAATTAACATTTGTTGAGAGTTTATGATATTTTATTTATAATATATCACTGGCCATAAGACTTTTAATATTTTTGTATCAAAAAATTATTGTGATTATCAAAAATATTGTGATTATCTCAGCTTTCTTTTGTTTAGATTGTTTAGACTCGCTCTTAGAGAGCAAGTCAGCATTTCCCCCCAGATCTCTGTAAGTTTATTGTTTTAGAATTCAGCCGCTTATGTGGAAAATCCCGTTGGCAGCCGTTGCTAAAATCAAACTGATCAGCACCAAATACTTTATAAATAGATGATGATTATGTGAAAAGGTGACTTCAGCCCATGTCACTACCTGACTACAACTTTATTTGACTCTGTGAGCAGAATCCATCCAGCTGAACCTCATCAATCATTGGAATCATAAGATATAAAATAGTTTTCTGTTGATACTACAACATAACACACTTAGAAAGGTTCACTGGTAGCAATAAATAACAAGAAAATAAACTTATATAGGTTGGTTTATTCCAGGAATGTGTGTTGATGTAACATTGAAAATGTCAGTGAACCTTTTGTATTAATTAAAATAAAACATAAACTGAAATGACTAGCTCATTCAGTGCAATAGTATGAGCTACAAATATGTAACTATAGTTACAGAAATATAACTGCAGTGATATTTTTAAAAACTGTGGGGCTGTGTAGCATAGATTTCATTACTATTTGCAAAATTAGATATTGCTCCTAAATTTGCAAAATTAACTATGCCCAGTTTTGAAATATTTTTTGAGAAATACAGAGAATTAAACTGGAATACAAATAGATAGAAACATATAGCATTTGGAGAAGTTATGAACATTAATATTGATACATTGGTATCATTGGATTAACATCCCACTGGAAGATTAATAAAGTATAGTCCTGCGTGAGCCTGAGCAGGTCATGAAGGTGTGATCTTGGGTAACCTATGTGGTCCCTTACCCAGTTCTGCCTGGCACTGTTTCCCTGCTCTACTGCACCCTTCTGTGGTGAGGCCTCACTGTGTTGGAAACAGCTAACCAAGGAAGGAGTGCCCCAAACCTACAAGCCTTCTCTCCTTGAAATCTTGAGTGTCAGGTATTTTGTTTTAGTCACAGTAAGGGTCGTGTCCCATGGAATACCTTATTGTATTGCATTATGTTCTGTTAGCCAATAATTTCCCTTTTTCTGTGCAGCAGTCAACTACAACCTTAAGGCATTTTCATCATTCCCAGCTCATGTTGAGTCTTTGCACATTCAAACAAACCTTCTCTTTCCTATAGCTGCATAATTTCAATCTTATGTTTAAATAAGAATCCTACTAAAAGCAAAGACAGAGAGTAAACAAAATTACCAAAAATAAGATATCATTGTGATAGTTTAAAATTTTTCAGGAGACAAAGATTCCAAGAAAGAACTTCACGGTAAAAGAAAAACAAGGAGAGGACTACTACTAAAAATTGCCGTTGTTATTGTCTCTAGGGTAGAGAAAAGCAAACGAAGGAAGTACTTGAGTCTTTGAGAAGATCAAGCCTTTGAAATCGCTCTTCCTAAAATCAAACAAATTTTCCATGCAAGAATTTCTAATAGAGGGCTGGGGAAACAGCTCAGTAGAGTAAGCGCTTGCCTGGCAAGCGAAGGGCCTGAGTTCAACCCTCGGTGCTGCAAAAACAAAACCAAAAAAACCCCCTAACAGGTTTAGATTTTAGCCAGGCGTGGTGGTGCACGCTTGTAATCCCAGCACTCAGGAGGCTGAGGCAGGAGGATCGGTGAGAGTTCGAGACCAGCCTGGGCTACAAAAGTGAGCTCAAGGCCCGCCTCAACTGCATAGCAAGACCCTGTCTCAAAAAGAAAAAAAAAAGAATTTCTAATAGATAAATGAAGCAAAATTCCTAAAATCAACATAAATTTTAAATTTCGATTTCAAAAATTAGCAAGACCTAAGAATAAGTAATTTCCTTATAGCTATAATGAAGGAAGGGACAAATAAAGGAAAGTAAAGAGAAATAAATAATGCTAAGAATCTAATCATCTCAAATGTCTTCAAAATAAAACTGAACAGCATGCTTTATACTCATTTGACTTTTATACTGAATTTGTCAGATTGTTTTACAATTTATTTCATCTGTCATCTGCTGTGTCTTACTGTAGGCTACTGTGATACGCCATAGATCTTGGTAGTGCTTAATAACCATCAAGGAAGGACTTAGAGGCTACCAATTAACATAGTTAAAGACTTTCTTTATTCTGTCAAGATAACACCTGAGCTTGGGAGGCTGAGGCAGGAGGATCAATGCGAGTTTGAGACCAGCCTGGGCTACCAAAGTGAGCTCAAGGCCAGCCTGAACTTCATAGCGAGACCCTGTCTCAAAAAGACAGAAAAAAAAAAAAAAAAAAGATTCACCTGAGAGCCTTTTTGGAGTATTCTTGCAGTTTAGTGTTAGGCTTCCTTTTACAGAGCATTCAAAGGATTATATGATCAAATAAGGACCTATACCTCGCCTTGCTTTGACTTGGTTCCTATAGGAACAAAGATTATATTTTAAACAGGTCAAATCTCAAAATATCAACATAGATAATACAAAAAAGTAAGTAGGTAAGTACTTAACCTTTTGCTACTGATTAGTAAGAAGTTTGGGAACCGGAAGAAAGTTACCACCTATATTCTCTGGTGAAGTTTTATACAAAGATTCTGAAAAAATTAGAGACAAGAAGGAAGACAAGCTTGTTAGGGAAAAGCAAACATAAACGGAAGATGTGACTGGATTAAAAGAGCAGAAGGCAAAGCTAGGAGACAGGTGGGGAATACATATGAATGCACCTAGATTAATAGTACAAAAACCTATATTCACATTCATTTTTTTAAATCGTCTGCCAGATAGATCTTCTGCAGCAGACCATCACGGGACAAAAAAAGGGAATGTTCCTTTGCAACAACCTGTTTTCTTTCTAAATGATATTGATCAGTGGGTTATAGGAGTTATCCAGAGATGGAGAACAGGTTTTGTTTGTGTTATTATAGATACCGGAGAAGTAGTTTGGGTACCAGCTCAACAAATAAAACCCAGAAAATGACTAAATGTAAACATTCCAATACGAAATCTCCGATTGATGAAAAAAACTCACTTGATACTTTATAGGACACTAAGAAAACAATTTCCTGTAATTAGGACTGGGAGAAAACCAGGGAGAGAAAACAAAAAGAGATTTAAAAAAAAAAATCGGTGCCTTGTTGTGGCTCCAAAACTATTGTATGACCTAAATAAAAAGGAGATGCTTCTAGAGTTCTGGGCTCATTTTGAGAGAGACAGATCTCAGTGAGACTTCTGAAGCTACATTCATCGGGTCTTCTTGTCGCCTCTTTCTGCACCGGATCACAACATACAACAGGAGACTAAGTGTGAAGAAAGAAAAACAGCAAGAGGACAGAAAATAGAAGGTAGAAGCACAACTAAAGGAAAGTAAATACGTGTGTATGAAACAAAGAAGGATCTGTAACACTGAAGTACTGAGGAAAGCAGCCCACCGTGATAACTGGAAGGAAAACAGGAAAACCTGGGGGTTGTCTGTTGAGAACAAACAGCTATTTGTGTGAGAGATCTCTGGAGACAGATAAAAGTGGGAAAACAAAATGAGATGACTGCAGAGTAGAAAGCAAGGTGAGTAGCTTCCTAGAAAACTACTACTTTAAAATGGTCTCAGACTAAGAAGTTATTTATTTCATATCATTTGAAATACAGAATATACTTTTGAAAATAATGGAATTGTAGAGTATTGAATTTCAAATACTTATAAAGGAAGAAGGCAGTAGCTGTGAATATATTGGGATAAACGTAAGGTTAACATGTCACATTTATTTATTCGTTCCTTCGCTCTTTCGCTCGTTCGTTCGTTCGTTCGCTCATTCGCTCGTTCGTTCGCTCGCTCGTTCGCTCGTTCGCTCATTCGCTTGTTCGTTCATTCATTCGTTTGTTCGTTCGTTCGTTCGTTTGTTCGCTCCTTCGTTCGGCACAGGTCTCACTACACAGCTGAGATTCATAGGCGCATAGTGATGCTCCTGTTTTCAGCTTTCCCAGCCCTGGGCTTACAGGTGTACACCATGCCCATTCTTCATGGCCGGCTCAGCGCTCCCCAGAGTGGAGCCTAGAATAGTATGGGGCACTGCTGAGCTACCTCTCCAGCCTTGTTTTATTTTATTTAATTAAGGATTTTGTCAGGGCTTAAAACACATTGGTAAGAAAGACTACTGCCTTGAAAGGTGGAATACTTTTAGCTCAAGGAATGAGGCTTGGAACCAAGCACTTTCCGACTTTCTTTTCCTTTCCTTCTCCTGTTCCTCTCTCCGTAGGACAAACCATCAAAACTGGGATTATTCTCCCCCAAGGTAGATCTTAGACATTAAAACCACTTTCTTCCAAAATGCCTAGAGAATTTACTATTATTTACTCCGTTGGTACATAAAAGCTGGCTACCAGGAAGTTCTTTGATGTACTGTGTTGAGCAGTAAATAACGAGACATATATGGAGAAAGATAAATTTGAGCCATATGTACGAGAATGGATGCATCTTGCAACTATAAAGCTAAATGAATTAAATCTGTGGCAGTGGGTTAAACAGAGCACATCTTCCTTTATTTGAAAAATCAAATGCATAAATAATCTGCAAAGCAAAACAGAAGGTAGAGGACAGGAAAGCATACCTCATGGAGAATGGGAGGGATTTAGGGCATGAGGAGAAAGGAAAGAATAGTGGGAGGAGAAGTAGAAAGATCCAGGACATGACATGTGCCTTGACCAGTTGCCCATGGTGGATCTACTTAGAAGGTAGGGCAAGCGCTTATGACTAATAAAAAGGATTAAAAATAAGATGCTTGTACCTAGAGCAAAGAATACTGCACGAAGACCGTGGGAAGTCTGGGCAGGCAGCCTAATGAGGTTCGTGCCCTCTCTGTGACCACTAGAACAGACCTTTCTGCCCAGCTATATTTCACCTGGCCATCCAGGCTTGATCAGACTTAAGCATGAAAAAAGGTTTCCCATGAATTTTGGAAGTTAATTTCTGAAATTTCCCATGTCATGTAAAGGAATTAGTTGTCATTTTCTCTCATCTGTTTTCTACCAGTTTTACCTCAAATCCAAGCAGCTGTTTGAAGATTTGGGAAATTTTTCTTACCCCATAATGTTTATGTTGACATAATTTTTCCGTTAAATTCTGTATGCTTGAAAGTGTATTTACATCACCAGGTTTTCTCTTTTAAAAATCAGAATAAGACACTTTCATATATTTTAATTTCTTTGACAGTCACTTGTTTCTTTAGAGTAATTGAATATATCTAAAAACAAAGGGTTTAAGAAACAGATGGACAAGGCACATATTCCTTGAGTTATTATCTAAGAAGAAAATACTGGCTTCAAAAGTTTCTTTGATGTCTTAATATTATATTTGCTTGAATGCACATAAGCCAGAGATTACAGAAGCTATTAGCTGAGTTTCTTGCATGTCATTTCCTCTCTCTATTCCTCATTAAAACAGCCATGAAAGTGTCAGGAAAAAAATATAAACTTTATTTATTTATGTTATGGCCAACTCAAGGCCTACCCTGGGGGTGGGGCTGGCACAGCATGTGGTACCTTGGATCAAACCATGGTCCCTGCAGTTGCGTAAGCTTGCCTAAGCAGGCACTTTAGACTGCTGAACTATCTTGCCGGTCCCCATGTGTCAGAAAATTTAAATGACAAATAAACCAGAAAATCTACAAAAGATCTTCTTTTCAGGTGAAGGCACCTGTTAAGTTATATTTATGCCGTGTACATGTGAAGATAACTAGGGAGGAGCCATCAGCTTGTCCTGCATGTCAGTTTATGGACTGAAAAGAGAACCTGACCTCCCTGCAGGGATGGACTTGACAAGAGCAGGTCTTACCAAACGCTCTTGGAGCATCTTCCAGGTGAGGGTGTGAGGGCTGGGAAGTAAGAAACCGACCTGCCTAAGATGCCTCACATCGCTCCCTCCTTGAAACATGCAAGGTTCCACATGATGTGATGTACACAATCATATTCTAAGGAAAGGTTTAGTTGATTTTCTCCTCATAATTTATCCTAGGCTATTGACCTGAAAACCCGGATATGAAAACTTAAAATTCTACACAATTAAACTTAGGCAGCTCTAACTGCCAGAAGAAAGAATCTTTTCTTTTAAGTAAACTATATAAAAGCACAAGTCTTTGAAAAAAAAAAAAAAAGAACCCTTTGTGAATTAGTGATTGGACAATAATGGGAACTGCGTGAATGAAGGGTTGAAGAATTCAGAGTTTGGAGTTAAAAGAGCTGGGTTTAAAATTAAGAACTTCCCTTTGCTAACTAAACACTAACCCAGGAAATTAAAAGATTTAGTCCTCCATTTCATCAACTGAAAGGGAGTTATAATTATATCAATTTTATAGAGTTCCTTTGGCACTATAAAAATAATGCATATAGTTTGCTCAGCCCAAAACCTAGTTCATAATGTATTATTACAACTAATTTTCAGTCATTAGTAAGATAATTGCTGACAAACATTAGCAATATGAAAAATAAATTAATAATTTGATGAAAAAATTGACAATAATTTTGAACTGAAAAGTCAGAATGTAGAAAAATGTTGACCTTTAGAACTCCCAGGGGAGATGCATGAATATTTAGGAAAAAAATGAAACATTTTATTTTCCATGTAAATAGAAGCAATCTCAATCATGAGCTTAAAAAAGCTGTGGGTTGAAATTTACTGCAAAATAACTACAATAATCAATGTAAGAAGTAGAAGAATTTATGCTGCGTAAAATTTGGTCCATGAAACAGCCTAGCAAAATGTGGAAGGCATTATTATCACAGTGGAAAATAGCAGCTAGAATTTGAAACCCTGAAAGCCTGACAAGGAATGGAGGTACACTTCGTGAAGGATGGAAGTGCTTAAAAGTGTCCAACAAGTCCAATAATACAGTGTCTAGAACGTAAAGGACTGAAGCAAAAATGGAAAGAGAAAATTGCCGAAGGTAACATAATGCAAAAACAATACGGAGATTCTACCTAAGTAAAATTCTGTACACTTTGAACAAGCATTATTGAAAAGCAACTACAAGGAAAACATTGCTGTCCTTTCCTCTGCCCAAACATCAGAAATGGGAATTGTATCATAAGGGTCAGTTTCATGCAGCGGCTACATGTGTGCTCGCACCAGCTCCCCGATCCAAATGATAAGTAATTTTAGTACAAAATGCCTCCTATGCATTTGCCTTGTTGCTAGGAAATTTGGGGTCCATGCACATCACTTCTGCATAGACACAAACACCTGAAACAGAAATTTTACTCATTTTTTCACACCACCTTCTCTGTCCCAAAGAACATCAAGTTTACTTAAGTACACCTTCAAATGCACCATAAGCAAAAGATGGAGAGAAATAAAAGTGCTATTAAAAATGTTCTTTGAAAAATAGTAGGGAGTAAAAGAATCAAGATATTTTATATTAATAATGACAAAATCCCACGAAGTACATGCCATGTTTGAATAGACAAATTCCTACAAAAATTTTCCTGTCAAAATCTGTGGAGGTGTGTGAATTACTTACTTTCTTTTCATAATTATTTTGGTGAGTATGTTAAAAACTAGAATTAATGCGAAAAAGTCTTATGTTTTATTAATACTTTACATCTATGACCATCTGAAGAACAAATATTAAAAATATTTTCAGAGGTTGTTTAATGAGATCTATTAATATATAATGGATTTATTCATCATGCCAAAGAATGATGAATATTTCCTACTCAAAAGTCAGATAGGAAATAGTCAAAGACAGACTTAAAAATGAAATTATAGACCACTCAATTGTGTAATAAGGCCCAATATGAGAATTTGTTTATATTAATCCTGCACTATGTCTGGGACAATTACACAAAAATTATCTAATTTTTCTTGCTGTATCTTTGACACAACACTGAATAGCAACTGAATATGATTTCATTGGTAAGCTAATGAACCATTTACAAAATTTTGGTGGCAGCTAAATCTAGACTCAAAGAAAAGCAAAAGCAATAGTGAGATTGCCCATGTACTCCCCATTTTATTTTTTCTAATGTTAACATTTTTCAAACCATGGTGTAATTGTGAATAAGGAAACTCCTGAATGAACAACCACAAAAAGGGCCTTGGATTGGACAACACTAAACGGTTTAAGCAATTTTCTCTCCAGGAAGAAATTACTTCTCCTTATGAAATACTTTCTGCAAATTTTTCTTAAAATTAGACAAGCTCTGTGAGCTTGTTATGTACTCACCCTGTTGACTCTTAACCACAGCTAGAATTTGATCTTCAGCCAGTATTTATGGCTGCTTGGCTAGCACGTTCTACCCTAAGCATGCCCTACAAGTGTCCTTTGAGGTGTCCTTTCTATAAAGCATTTAGAAAACTATGATGTGGTGACAAGTAAATTTCTGAACAATTTTTCCTAATAACATGAACGGGATTCATTTACTAGGTCTCATGTCGCATAAATACAATTTTTTAGATTTATGCTCCTGGCAAGTAAGAACAAGGGAAAGAAGCAATAGCTCATATTCTATTTTCTTTTTCTCTTCTTCTTTTTTTGTCTTTTTGAGACAGGGTCTCACTATGCAGTTCAAGCTGGCCTTGAGCTCATGATCTCAAACTCACACCAATCCTCCTGCCTCAGCCTCTCAAGTGCTGGGATTATAGGCGTGAGCTATCACCTCTGGCTTTCAATAGCACCAAACTATTTTTTTCCTTTTTTTTTTTTGTATTTTAGTACAGAGTCAACAGAGTCCTATTACAAAGATCAAACTCATAGTGATCTTTCTGTGTTCAGCCTCCCAAGAGCTGGGATTACAGGCTCCTGCCACCAGACCCAGACTCAATCACTGTCTCAGCATGCTCTGGAGGCAGGGCTGGCACAGCATGCCCTGGAGGCAGAGTCAGCACAGCACACCAGGGATGGAACCTTGGCCACTAACTCCCCAAATATACACTAACTTTTTTTAAAATTATTTTTCTTCCTGGTACCTGGGACTGAACTCAGGATCCTGCACTTGCGAAGCAAGCGCTTATTCTACTGAGTTATCTCCCCAGCTCCCCAAACTTCTAAGGTGGCCAAATGACTGGATGACCAATCTTTTTTCAAATCATGTAGCTTCTTAGTCTTTGCATGGTAAAATTAATAATTTAGTAATACACTAAATATACTAATATAACTTACTATGTGAACTTTGATATAAAACTTAGAAAAAGTTAAACCTAGAGAGGTCTTCCTATAACTTTCTTATTATGATTCAATTTCCTAATATCTTCCAACTATAAAGTAAATAGAATAGAATTTATGGCAAAGATTATCCCACTTGGGCAATTATAATTTTCATATGTAAAATTATGACTCTCAGTTGTCAAATGAACATCTGGATTTTTTTTCCAACTCATTAATTAATGACAGGACAAACAGCAATATTCATTGGAGAATTTAACTATGAATTTTAATTCATAAGAGATTTATGTTCTTAGCAGAAAAGAAAGTTTTTATTGCTATGCACAGAAATTATTTGCAATGTAATCATGTTGCTTAGAATTTCAACTTCTACACCTAAAAAACTCTAAAGTTATTTGGTTAATAGAAAGTAATTCCAATTTGCACGCTACCAGAAAATCAGATAATTATTAGACAATTGGTAATATGACAAGCAGCTCTCCTCTAACAGGATGTATAGCAATATCTTTTCTTTGTCTCAGTATTAAAAATGTCTTTATGACACATGATAGAAATAAGTGATACTATAACAAAAAACATTAAGGTAGTTAGAGAAATAGTCCGTTTCATTTCACCAAGTGGTATTAGTTAAAAAATTAGTAAATTTTTGTTAGGTTGAATATTATCAAATAAACTATAATCATATTGTATTATGAATTTATAGCTCTAATGTGGAAATAATCCAGAAATTAATTTCAACTCTTAAATACCTATGGTCATAAGACATGCTTTTGTTCTCAAAACTGATTGAAGACAGTGTGATAAAATAATCAGTGGAATAGACTCAGGTCTAAAAATATACTTAATTGCAGTTGGGAAAATGAAACGGAAATACACGTTCAAGTATAATAAGAGTGGCATGGAACATTAACCGTGAAATGCTTTTGCATAAATATTTTAAGCCAGTGATGTATAATTTTCAGTGGCTATGGAATTGAGAGCATGTTGAATACATTTAAAATTTGAGTTTAATTTTAGAAGTTTGGTATTACTAATATGAGCATACCAGTAAGACTTTGTTTATAACAGGTATCTGGTCTATCTAGGTCTTTGGCTTGCAGATTTCTTTTAAATATTTTGGACTGCTTTTTAAACAGTTGATCTCTGAAATACCACTTCCTGGATGAAAAACACCTCTCCTGAATCACCCTGTCACAGATTTTCACTTCATCACCGCGACAGTCACAAGGCCAATACTACTTCAAGAGAGCTGATATTTAGTCACCCAGCCTTTCTGGTAAAAGAAAGAAGAAGATTGAAACTCTCACCTCAGCCTATTGTATGTAATAGTCCTGGTTCTTTCAGAGCGCACTATGAACTCTTTTCTCTACTGAAGAAATTACTCCATCAATTCCTGTTTCTTCAACTAGGCAAAACAACTTTTCTCCTACCAAGCACAAATTGCTGGAAAATAATATAATTGCCCCTCAGTGAAAATAAGATGTGCCATCTTAATTGAGCTCTAAATGCAAAATCATTTCCTTAAAAATAAGATATTGTTTGTCTATTGATCTCAGATGTATATCCCAGGACTCTGTGACTATAGATCCTTATTACTTGTAGAGAAATTCATTAAATAAATACAGATTAATTAGAATACCATACTGCCATTTCTTTTTTGAAGTGAGATTTTTATATATAATTAAGAGAAAATTAAGCATAGTTTAGTTCAGTTTTTGCAGTTATAAGCAAGAAAATGTTGCATTGCAGTTTTATCCAAAAAGTTCACTAGCTAATTACTTAAGAAACATATAGCATTAATAGAGATGACTTTTGCATTGGCTGTTGAATATCAATTGCCCTTGAATTAACATGTCAGTCTTTCCCAGCCTCCCAGATAGCTCTTCAATGCTTATAGTCCATAAAGTTATCTATTCTATACTGAGGAAAACACAAATGTATTTAGAAATGAGTTAACCCTTAAACATTCAGTATTTATTCATGAATAGATCATATATATATATATATATATATATATATATATATATATATATGGAAAGCATAAGAAACATTTAAAGTACAAAATATAATTTTGTGTACACAGTTTTACATAAATTTAAATTTGTGAAATTCAAGTAATTTAACTGTTAATCACACTGTTAATGACTTGTTAATTACACACGTAATTTTGTGTAAAACTTAAAGAATAAAAAAGTTAAGGGGACTACTAAAATGGGGCTCCTCCTGTCCCTTTCTCAGACAGCAACTTTCTTTCCCTCAATAAATATGTTCAGCTCATTCAAAATAAAAAAGAATAAAATAAGGCCATATTTTTGCATATTCTACTTTTTTTCTCAAATAGTCCATTTTCTTCTACCATCCCAGTGCTATTTATTATAAGGTACTTTCCACAGTGTCAGGGCTGTTCATGTCTCAAATTCTGTTCTCATTTTGACACATGTTAATTTGGGTCTAGCATTAGTGATCCAAGCTTCTCTTTGTGTGAAATTACTGTATGTTTATGTTTAACATCTTATGGTTAAATTGTCCAACACAAAAGGGCAAAATGATTTATGAAGAAATACTAATCTATCTACTTAAAAGTACCATTAGCAATGTGTGTTTTCAGAAATCAATCATGCGTTCTTTTTCCCTGGCAGTTATTTATTTCATCAGTGTACTGTAAGTTAAAATATTCAGCGTACCTATCAACTTCTATTGAATTTCATTTGAAGTTGCATTCCTTCTTCTGTTGGGAGTACTGTATTGGAGTCTCAGCTTAGGGCCTTTGATGAAACTATATTCCTATCCTCCTATTTTTTTTGTTTGTTTTTATTTTTTATAGGAAGGTAAGCCTTCACTAAGTTACTCATACTTGCAATCCTTCTACCTAAGGCTCCTAGAGTGCTGGGATCATTGTCTCTTTTGAGATAATATTTACATAATTTGAAAAATATGCATCATAAGAGCACCCTTGATGCATGCAGACACCAAAGAATACATAAATATGTACAATCCTAAAATATATGAAAAGATAGAACTTTCCTATAACCTTAAAGAATTCTTTCCTACCATTCCCAGTAAAACCCTGTCTCTGTTGCAGCCCACAAACAATGCTTTAGCTTCTTTTCAATCTTAATTTAAAGATATGATATAGGCAGAGAAATAGATAGAACTTCTCAGAAGAGATATGTACATATCTGAGATTTATCTATGCTCTTGCCTAAGTATTCCATTGCATGAATGTAATAGCTTGTTAATGAATTCTCTTATTTATGGGTATTACTAATGTTCTTTGAATAAATTCTACCAAGCCACCATGTAGTTTGTTTTATTATGTTGCTGGAACTACTATGATGAAATTTATTTAGAAATAAATAGTAATGAGATTATAAGAGTAAGCATCCCAAACACTTAGATATTTGTATTTACATATCATTCACTAGTAAAATGGACAAAAACTGGAAGAAACGGCTAATGAAGTAAACATAGGAAAATTTAGCAATATCTAAATCAAGTTCAGTTATACTTACTATATTTTTAAATATCACTAGAGCTTCAAATTTTACATAAAATGTTAAAATATCAATCAGTTTGACAATATGATAAATAAAATCAAGAATTATACAGTATAGGGCTGGGGAGATGGCTTGGTGGTCTAAGTGCCTGCCCGGCAAGCTGTGGTAGTTGATACACTGTGTCAACTTGAGGAAGCTTGGCTGAATGGGCTAGGCTGGTTCCAGGCTGTAGGGGGGCCTCATCCTGCAGGATGTTGAGGGCCTGCCCTGGGATGTGATTGGTTCTACTCTAGGGCCAGATCAACCCAGCCCACCCCAGGGCAGCCCAGCCCAGCCCTTCCCTGGCTGCTTCCTGCCTGGCCCAGCTTGGTCTTCCCAGCCAAGCCACTTTGGAGGAGCTCTGCATCAGCGCAGAATTTGGAAGAGAGAGGCTTGATGGATACCACAGCTGTTGCTCCTCCTCTGCTCTTCATTGTTTTCTGTTGCCTTGGAGCCAGTGGAGTATGAACTGAAACCTCCACAAACTGGGAGCTAAATAAACCTTTCCTGCCTTCATTTTGAGTGTTGGGTATTTGTCCCTTCAATGAGTAAAAAGTAATTAAGACACAAGCACAAATACGCAAGCTCAATCTCTGGTACCTCATACTGTGCCGGACCTGGAAACTTTGGCAAGCCATGCCAGCCACTGAAACCAGGCATGTGGACGCAAACCTGTAGTGCAATGCTGGGAGGCTGAGACAGAAGGATACTAATCTTGCTAGGAGTCCAAGCTATCTAGTGAGACCCTAATACCAAATTAATTAATTGACTAATTAAAAAAAAGAATCATGCTGTACAGACTTAACAGTTTTAAAAGTGAAAAATCTCATCAAAGGAATCAATATACTGGCAATTGAGATTTTTATGTATGTCATACCAACTATTTTAATATCATTTGAAGAATTGATTTTGGTAGTAGCACACACGTACTAGTTATTAGCATGTGAATCACTTTGATAAGAGTCGCATTCTGTCTATCATGGGTGTCAGTCACATCCAAATCTGTCACTCATAATGAATAAATTAAGAAGCAAAGAGAAACCAATTGTTTTCTTAACTTTTTCCAACATTTTCCTTTGGAACTTTATTCATTCTTACTTGTTGAAAGCTAAGATGGATGAGGCACAGATCTTAGTGCTGCATATGCATCCACTGGAAGAAAACCCTTGCCCACCATGAGCTTACACCTTAGTTTAAGGACGCAGAGGTTAAATATACTAAATAAATGAAATAGAAGCAGTTTACAAGGTGATAAGTACCCAAGCACAAATAGATAAATAAAAATAACAAAACAGAAGGGAAAATAATGATTAAAGGTGAAATGGTGGGTGACAGAGCTACAGTTATAAATAGAAAAAAAGATCAGAGAAGGTGTGAGAGTTATTTCTAGCAAAACTCAAAGGAACCACACCATAGAATGTGTTCATCAGGGGTAAATTTCCTTATTGGTTTGCACCTCTAGGTCTTGGTCATTTGCGTTTTTGTATTAGAAATATTATTCAATTCCTCAGAATTATTCAGAACTCAGCAAATTGTTTTGTAACCTTTTACTCTGGAGAAAAATATAATGTTCTCTAAGTGCAGTGGGAGGAATCTATATTTGTGGGTAACATGCTCTCAAGTGAGTATCATTATTAAAAAAATCTCCCAAAACTTTCAATCTGTTTTTAGATGCAACATTTATAAAACAAGTAAGTATTGCTTTATATATTTCAATAAAAACTTTTCATTTCTGTGAAATTGTTAGGTAATTCTCAGTAGAAGGCTCCTTTTCATTTAAAATACATTCTCCAAGGTATGCTGAAGAAACGATTTGTTATAAATTTCCTTTAATGCCTGAACAGTAGTGAATGGTACTAGCAAATCCACCATTGCTGATCACATACATTAATCCACTTAGCAGGCTCAAGTGGTAATTTTAAGGAAATACATGTTATTTAGAATGAGCCACCGACAGTTTAGCATTTTTGAAGTTCTAGGACAATAACACATGTGTTTCCTCCTGTATTTCTGGATTTTGTTATGAAAGGCAATCTAAACACAAGTGGAGGAATTGTTTAAATCTGTGCATAAATTTTGACGTACTTAGGATTCTGTTCGTAAAAATTGGCATTAAAAATCAAATTTGACTGGAATTCTAATTCCATGTGTGAATCTTCTGTATTCATTTGTAATATGCTGAGCATTCTGAAATAAAAATGCTATAAAATTTTAGGCAGATAAGTATACATTTACCTAATATAATTTTACATGAACTTACAAATTGAAATTAGTTCTGCTAAGTGTTATATTTTCTAGTTTCTCTAAGTTGAGTGTCACAACTCTGAAGAAGATTTTGTTCTCTTAAAAATTGAAGCAGAGTTTTAAAAATATCTCCTTATACACAAAACAGGAAAATTTTAAATAAATGCATACAAAATGAGTTTCTCATTCTATCTATTTAACAGCTACAAATTAGTTTCCATCAGAGATCTATGCTGCCTGGTGAAAGAGCACACCACCTGCGGAGCCACATGGACAAATGGTTGACCTATAGCCAAAAGACAGGGAGCCTATTAAACTTGTAAGTCTTTCTAAATTCCTCAGGTTTTATTAGCAGTCAACAATTTTTCTTAACAAAAAATATGGAAAGTTAGGCTTGCACACTATCCTTGATAGATTTTAGGGCAGGGAGAGAGCTGTGGACTGCATGAATTGCTAGGAAATATTCCTAGTGAAGAGAACAGCTCTGTGCTGTTCATAATCAGGAAAGTTTCAGACGCTACTGAATGGGGAAGCTACGTGTGGAGAAGAAAGCCACTGCCCATTTTGTCCCAAGCGTCTCCATCTCGCTGAGAATCCACTTGCTCTTATTGTGTCTCAAATCTCTGATGTATGCACCTAATTGCTATGTCAGAATATTAATTGCAAAAGGGAATGGAAAGACATGATTTTATAGGTTTCTTCCTGAGAATATTTCTACATGCCAGAATGGAACATTGAATAAGCCTTCTATAAAGCAATCTGTATCTGTGTACACATCTATCTCTGTCCTCTACAATCCAACTTAAAATAAAACCAAGACATGGCTTTCATTCTAACTTCAAACATTGTCACTATGCTGACCAAGTGTTCAAAGAATCCATGGACCTCGTCTTAAGAACACTTAAAAATAATTGCTCATGTAATGACACCTTGGGTCATGCATTACTTTGTCAGTTTAATGTGGCTTTACCTCAGTGGCAAGCCATGTTGATCACTATTCAATATAAAAATAAGTATGACTTTGGAACAGTCACTATAAAGTCAATTGTATAAGTGGTAATGTGGTGGCATTAAAACACGCAAGGTAACTCTGTCCAAAAGCAGTAATCCTTCTGTTTAAATTATCCATTGTTCCATGTGGAAAAGTTGTTCAGTAAAAAGTCACCCTACTATCTGACTATTTGCTTTTCAAAAATATTTCATGCACTGAGGAGACAATTCCGTGGTCTAAGTGACTGTGCGGCAAGCTCAAGGAGCCAGGTTTGATCCCTACTACTGTACACTGTGCTTTGGTGCACTGAGCCAGGACTGAGACTGAACAAGGTGACACAAGCCTGGTATCCTAGCAATGGAGAGGCCAGGACAGGAGGATCACTGTGAGTCTAAGCTGCAGAGTGCGACCCTATATCAAATAACTAATATATATATATATATATATATATATATATATATATATATATATGCTTCATAATCTTATATTGTGTGCGTGCAAGAACTCTATCTTGAACAAAAATGAGGGCAACAGATAAAAACAAAGCAAGCAGTGCTTTTTAATGCATCTTTACAAATGAGACAGACATAAAGATACAATTATTGCTTTGGAACTCTACTGAGTATGAAATTTATGATTCCCTCCTGAGGGGAGTAGTTTAACCTTCTCATCTGAGCTTCTCTTTGTTCTTGAGGCCTCAGTTCTGTCAAACGAAAGAAAACTCAATTTTGTTACTTTATGTAAACTTAGCAATTTAAGGTTTAAAATTTAGTCCATTATCAATAAATGTTGACAGAGAAATCTCCTGGTGATCATCTTCCTTTTCAGAAAGGAAGGAATTATTTTTCCATAGTAGAATTATAGATGAAGGTCTTGGTCCTCACATACTACTGGCCTCTGATCAAGTAGCAGCTCTATTTCGGTCTCTGCATGGCAATTTTGTGTAAAAGCAAAGCTTAGAGCCTTTAAAAAGGAATTGAGCCAGGGGTGATGGTGCGTACCTGTAATCCCAGCACTTGGGAGGCTGAGGCAGGATGATCAGTGTGAGTTCTAGACCAGCCTGGGCTACAAAAGTGAACTCAAGGCCAGACTGAACTGCACAGCAAGACCCTGTATCCGAAAGACAAAAAAAGAAGAAAGGAAGAAAGAAAGAAAAAAAGAAAGAAAGAAAGAAGAAAGAGAAAGAGAGAAAGAAAGAAGAAAGAAAGAAAGAAAGAAAGAAAGAAAGAAAGAAAGAAAGAAAGAAAGAAAGAAAGAAAGAAAGAAAGACAGAAAGGGAGTTGATTCCTGGTTTCACCCGGTCATCATGAGAAATTCTGCAAGATTTTTTTAATTTTAAAAAATATCATTTATTCATTTATTTACTCAGTATAGGGTCTCACTGCTCAGCTCAGACTCATAGTTATCTGAGTGTCTCAGCCTCCCTAGTACTGGGATTACAAGCGTGTGCCACCACACCAAGTTTCAATGGCTGGCTTGGTGCACCAGGTATTTTAGGACTGGTATGGCATACAGTATTGAGGATGGAACCTAGGTCCTTGCGCCTAACAGGCAGGCCTTTACATCACCATGCTCTCTCGCCAATCTCGAGAACTTTTGATATTATTAAAGCATAAATATTTTATTAAATATTTTAGTGTATTTTCAGCACAGGGTCTAAAAGGTTGCACTACACAGATCAGATTCGTAGTGTCCCTCTTGTCTTCAGCCTCCCAGGTGCTGGAACCAGCAAGCCCAGTCTCAGTCACTGTCTCAGTGCACCCCAGAGGCAGGCTGGCACAGCACCCAGGGGATCAAACTCTGGTCCTTACTTTTGCCTAAGCAGATGTTTTAACCCACTGAGCTACCTGGCTACCAATTTGAAATTCTATTATTTTCAAATATTAGGTCAGTCTTTCTGGTAAAGTGAGATTTATGTAAACCACATAAAGTTGGCCTAGAAGTGTCCAGTGGTCTTCAAGAAGCTTTTGAGCTACATCTGGGACTTTTCTACCATTCCAGACATTCATATCATATTTGCAAGATTAATAAAATTGTTACAGTACTATAATCATTTGACGCTGAAAAGATTAGCTTCTTTGTAGCAATGTGAAGAAAATAATTCCTCATACACACTATGGAGTATGCTTCTTGAGTTGCAGTTGTTGGTCTCAGCAGCACTCATCTGTTATAGCTATCTGTCCATTAGAATTGAATATTTTGGGGCTGCCCAGATAGCACAGTAGACTAAAGCACCCGCTTTAGACAGATATAGGGACTAGGGTTTGATCCCTGGTGCACTGAGATGGCGATTGAGACTGGGCATGGTGATATAAACCTGTAATTCCAGCTCTTGGGAGCCTGAAAACAGCAAGATCACAATGAGTCCAACCTACATAATGAAAACCTGTATAACCATACTAAAAATACATTTTGAAAAATGAATAGTTCAGAAAGGTCACACTCACTTGTCCTTATACACAGCTACTATTTCTTGGAGGAAACCAATAGTTCTTTTTTTTCTTTTCTTTTTTGTTTTAAACAGAGAGCTTTTCTTGAAATGCAATTCAGACTGTCACATAATCATAATCAATTGAAATCTGCATTCTAATCTGTTAGTACAGAAAAAACAGAAGAGTGGAGAACAAAAGAAGGGGACACAGTTTTGGAAGATGAAAAACAGAGGATGGAGGTAATGACTGACCAAAAGTGCAAGGAACAAATGCAAGAACCTACAGAAAGAGAAAACTAAAAAGGGATAAAAATTTTGCACACACACACACACACACACACACACACACACACACACGCACGCACGCACACACACAGGCTGAAGGAGGTAGGAGGGAGAGAAGAACCTTGGCAGGATGGCTGAGGTCATGCTGAGGAAAGCTTTTAATTCTTCGTTTATCATTCTTCCGTTTTGACCACAGAAATGGTACCAGAGACTCAGATGCATGAGACATTAACATACTTTGCTGCAATAATGGTAATGAAGTAGGAGAAAATACTAGTTAATCCATGGAATATATTAAATTATGCAACAATTCTGGTCTCCATCAACATGTCTTTCATATATTCTAGGAACCATGCAGTGGTAGTTTCTGCTAAAATGTCAGGAATTTCCTCTCCATTGAATTCTTTTTTTTTTTTTTGGCGGGACCAGGGTTCAAACTCATAGCCTTGCACTTGCCAGGCAGGCACTTGTGCCACAGAGCTATCTCCCCAGCCCTTTTCCATTGAATTCTTATGTCAACAGCTTTTAGGAAAAGACACTATCTTTGAGAGGATTCCGACACCCTTAAGAATGTAGAGTTAAGGGCCTGAGAGATAGCTCAGTAGAATAAGCACTTACCTGGCAAGCCCAGTGTCCTGAGTTCAATACTCAGTGTCTTAGTTACTCTTCACTTGTTGCTGGAACAAATACCTAACACTCAAAATAAAGGAAGGAAAGGTTTATTTAGCTCACCATTACTGGAAGTTTCAGTCCATATTTGGCTGACTCAAGGCTGAGTGGAATACAACAGAGAGCATCCAGTTCATGATGGCAGTACAGCAACAATTGTGACAGAGGCAAGCGACCAAACAGGGGAGCAGAGAGCAACAGTCTAAGTCTATCTCTCTGTCACTCTTTATATTCCAATCAGGCTCTCTGCCTTAGGATATCTGCCCTAGACCACACCCATAGTCCCAACCATACTCAGACTGATAATCCCATCAGTTTTAAAACACATAATCCCAGGGATCATGGATCAAGTCTCAAACTCTAGATCAGTACTAAAACACATAATCCCAGTGACTCATGAGTCAAGTCTCAATCTATAGAAGTTCCCACCCAATGATTGCATGAGGCTTTGGGGGGACAACTAGAAATAAACCATAACACCCAGTACCGCAAAATGAAAAAAAAAATGTAGAGCTAAATACGCACATAAAAGGGGTGGAAGGACTTGACAGAATAAAGGGAAATGGTCACTTCCTGTGTGACAGATTTCAATGAACAGTAAGCACAATGGAAACAAGATGAATTGATAGAATGGAGAATCCAAGGGGCTGGGGCGATAGCTCTGAGGCACAAGTGCCTGCCTGCCAAGTGCCTGCCTGCCAAGTGCAAGGTCGTGAGTTTGAACCCCAGTCCTGAAAAAAAAAAAAAAAAAGGAATGGAGAATCCAGAGTACATGTTATTAAATGAAGTTACCTGGTGTGATGGATAATTGGAAATATCATTGAAAGCCATCATATTAAAATTTTTCAGGCCATCTATACTAGAAATGGTGTCAAACAGGGGCTTTAAGCAACATATAGAGTTACATGGCTCAATAGGACAAGGCTGAGGTAGCCAAAATGTCTAAGTGGGTGGAGAGACTTACAGATAGTGATGTGTTTTGTGATGTTCTACTAAAGTCCAGCAAGCCAGCATGAGCTACAACACACTTGTATCAATTTCAGGATTCTTTTTGGAGTTGTACTCTAATATAGAAAAAAGTAGACTAATCCTAGGCATTACAGGAGAAGATCCAAAACAGAACACAGAGTGAGGGAACAGCAGAAAATGAAGAAACAAATAACAGCTCCAAAGATCTCAGTATTTTAGGAAAATGAATCCTTTTTAGACATCATATCCTGATACAGTGTTTGATAATGGTCACTCCAAGAAGCTATCATAGTTGTGTCACTGTCTTGGTTCTGAATGGTAGAAGGCCAAGAGCAGGGTTGGTTCCTTCTGTTGGAGGCTGTGAAAGAGAATTCATGCTTCTCTGTAGGGGTCTGGCAGCTTGCTAGAAATTTCAGCCATTCCTTGTCTTCTCCTGGACCACTCTACTCGCTATCTTGATCTTCATAAACATTTATTAGTGTGTGTGTGTGTGTGTGTGTGTAAGGGTCTTATATGCCCACATTATATCTTTTTATATGAATACAAGTAATATAGGACTATGTGTTTAGCTAGTTTGATACATAGCGCCTATTTCCAGATACCATATTCTGTGGTAGTGTCTGTCAGGACTAAACGTGACTTTTGAAAAGCCACCACTCTCCCCATTCTGAGTGACATTTGAAGAGTGTAAATTTTGATCTCATTATTGCCTCATAGTTAGATGACATTCGGACATTTGATTCATTGCTTGAGATAGGAAGATGAAGACTCAAAAGGTTGCTATAGATAGCAAGATGAAAAAGGTCAAGTCAGTATAAAAATCAAGTATGCTAAGAAAAAAAGTATTGGACGTTGTACCCTGCAACTCCCACTGGCATATCATTGTGAAGGGATAAGTAATATTACATGTTTCGAGAAGATGGAAATTTGTTTTGTAGCCCTTATGTTAAAGGAAACATAGAGCAAAAATTTAAAGAGATTTAGAGTGTTCTGTCTTCGGTGATTTCCAAACAACTGTAAATTTGTGAAGATTTAGCATCAAACACAGAGAAAATTAAATAAATGAAAAAATGGTAGTGATATTTCTAGGTACAAAAATCATATGAGAAAAGGTATTCATAATGCACTTTTTTTTTGGCCTTTTTGAGACAGGGTCTCACTATGCAGTTCAGGCTGGCCTTGAGCTCACTTTTGTAACCCAAGCTGGTCTCAAACTCGCACTGATCCTCCTGCCTCAACCTCCCAAGTGCTGGGATTATAGACAGGCGCCACCACGCCCAGCTCATAATGCACTTCTTAAATGTTATTTATATAATCACATTTTTTATAATAAAATATTAATGTAGCTTAATTTTTGGTTTATAACTTCAAAAAATGGTGTCTGAGTAAACAGGGTGCCACGCTATCCCACATGACAGTTTAAGAGTTCTAAATCTTCACTTTTTACATGATAAATGAATACCTAAAATTAGTAACCTGACAAATAGCTGGATATGAACATCAAGAAAAATCTAAAGTTAATTGCTTGGAGGAAAAAGATTTAAAGAGGTCAAAGGAGTAGGCTATGTGAGAACAAAAAAAAACAAAACAAAACAAAACAAAAAAAACTTTAAACCAAACAATCTGTCACTTAATTTCTGTGCAACTCTTATGATTTTATCCTATATACACATGTATGGCCCTAATCAAAATAAAACTTCATTGAAAACTAAGCCTACTTGAAATAACGTCCAGCCTGGAATCTGACCTTTCTAATCATAGCATCCTATTAGTTGGAACCTTGTCCAAACCCCTTTCTTTGACTCTGTATTCCAGAATATTCCAGAAGTTTTGCTTAGACATGGGACGTGACCTTACACTGGGTTGCCAGTTTGATTGGTTGTGAGTCTCTTCTGGTGCCAGAAAAACACACTTCTCTGTGTGACTGGGTGGGTCATTGTGATCCTGGAGTTCACACCTAATCTCTGCCCTTGTAGCCTTGGGCCATTTCCCTTCTTCTCTGCCTCCTCCAGGACAAAAGGGCAATAGCCTTGCTCCACCACACCACTCCCCATCATGCTCCGGCCTTGGAGCCAACCAACCATGGGCTGCAGCCTCTGAAACTGTGGGTCAGAGAAACACTTCCTCCATTAAGTCGCAGGTGTCAGATCCTTCATTCAGCATCAGAAACACTGACAACTATGGGGGAAGATGGAGTCTTCTTACGAGATTACTACCTTTGAGTATCAAAAATATTTTGCCTGTCTTGAAACTAAAGGTGAAATATTTCACTAGTATGCTGAGACCAATGAAGCTGGGCTATTAAGATAAACTTGTTAGAAGAAAACATCCAGTGTTTCAAACCATTGAGTTCTGACAGGTGAAATGCAAAGGATTTGGTATGAGGAGAAAAAGCTGAATCAGCATTTACTGTTTTGTAATAAATCAGGCCATCCTCTGTACAATCCTGAAATGCTCTGGTTTGTGTGACTAGCCATCAGAAATGATATGCCTAGGGTCAGCCAAGTAGCTCAGTGGATTAAAGCGCCTGCAAGCAGGGGTCAGGGGTTTAATCCCTGGGCCTGAAGTGCTAGTCCTGCCCCTGGGGTGCTCTGGGACAGCACCTGAGACTGAGTGTGGTGGCACAAGCTCTGGGGGTGGGAGGTAGTGTAAGAGGCAGATCACTATGATTCCAATCTAGTAGTAATACACTTAACACCCTATGAACCCCGCCCCCCCCCCAAAAAAAAAACCAACATACCTATTCAACAGGGAGTGAAGGCAAATACAGCAATAGGAAATAAAGGTAAGTATAGCAAACTAAGCATTGGGTTCTATTGCATAGGATTCTGTTTCAAAATACCAAATAAATGATAAAGGACAATATTCTGTTAACATCTAACTAGCTAAGAGATAGAGGAGACCATGACCCTGAGGAATGGAATTTCTAGCTATGTATATAGTATTGGGCATAAGACGAAGTGAATAGGCTAGTCTTGCCCCTGGGGCATGCTGAGACAGCAATTGAGACTGAGTGTGGTGGTGCAAGTCTATATATAATCCCAGCTTGGGGTTGGAGGAGTGTAAAGTGGCGGGGTTCCCTGTTGGGGTTGTTAGAGGTAGACATATTAGAACCAGGGAGATGGGTTTTCCTTTGGCCTAGTTGTCCAGGTGAAGGGAACATGTGACTGCTGAAGAATCTGTCTTTTGTAATGTTCATGTAATATTAAACAAAGTGCCTGAAGCAGTAATGCACACCACCAGCTTAGATCCTGAGCTGTACTGCTGGTGAATTTGCAGGGAAGGAGCCTGTCCAACATGCTTTCAGGTCCAAAAATCTCAATCAGCTGGCTGCCTCTGGGATACAGTGCAGCATTGCTATGTGGACACTAAAAATATGAATGTTTGCATATAATAGTTTATTTTTAAAGACAGTATAGATTAGAATTAAAACTGAAAAGTTACAAGTGATATAGAATTTCACTTAACAAAGTAGTGTGAATTGCATCTGCTGTAATGAATAGTGTTGTCTTTCAGCCAGTTATTCATATTACCAGATATATGCATACGGAATTGGAAGAAGAAAAATTAAAGTAATAAGTAAGAAATTAAGAAGAGAAAAAACACAAACAATACAAAAAGGAGACAAAACAAATTAAGCATTATCTACTCCTTTGTATAGGCCAGTAGAAATCCACAGTACATTCGTCCAAAACATCCTGCTTACATACATAGATATGTGTGCATCCATGTTTATAGCAACGCAATTTGTCACAGCTAAGTCGTGGAAACAACCCAGATGCCCATCAACTGAGGAACGGATAAAGAAGATGTGGTATTTTTACACATTGGAGTATTATGCAGCTATAAAGCAGGATAAATTTGAGACTTTTGTCAGTAAACAGATGCTACTAGAGAATATATTCTTAAGTGAAAACAATCAGACCCACATGTGCAAACATCATATTGTCTCCTTCGTGTGAGAACCTGAAATAGAAAATGGAATCACAAGGGTACCATAGATTTGGGAAAAGAGAATGAACTTATTCAAAAGCAAAGAGTTACTGAACTGAGAAGGGCAGGAGAGAGAGTGGAGGAAAGAGATATAACTATGTATGTCATTGTTGTAATGTGCATATTTAAGGCTGTTGGGAAACTGGTCTGTGACCGTTGGTGTACTGTGTTGTAAATTCAGAGAGAGCTTCTTGGACTTTTTTAACCCATTGTTTTCAAAGTGTTTATTGTGAATTAAAATCTATTAAGCTACTGACAATAAAAACCAAGTCCCACATTCATTACATGTAATGAAAATGGTGTTCAGTTTGTTCCATGATTTGTTAGTTTATTATAGAATGCCAGAATAAATGCACAGCACTTCTATTTGTGTATCTCATTGTATCCAGCAAGTAACAGTTATATTCTAATAAATCCCTATAGAATATGATAAAAAGTTACATATTTTTACACGGAAATTTAGAAATCTAAGCATGTACAAAATTGTAGCTGTTTAATCAGATGGCATTTTTCCTAGCCTCTTACTCTCTTTTAATACCCTTTTTTGTTTTCTTGTAAAATAACCATTTACTTGAGAGTACAGCAGTAACTGAAATTACGTTAGAAGCAGCACACATATAAAAGACCAGAATGAAAGGCATTCCAAGCATAGTTTTAGTGTTACACATTGCTGTCCTCAGTGTGAAAAATATTTTACACATTCTTAGGACCATTCTCCAATTCATGTTGTGTATGTAAGTATATGTTTTTGCTCCTCCATGTTTTCTGTCTTTTCTGCTTGCTGTCTCCTCACTGTTATAGTATTTTAGCTTGGTTACAACATAGTTTACTACCTGAGACTAATCAAATGCGGAATACATAACTATTGTTGACACAGTTTGCTGCAATATTCTTCTTGGCACCACTCAAAAATAAAATGGATTTACCTTATTTGTTTAAATACTAAAACAGTTCATAGTCACTGATTTTCCTTTGTCCTTCCTGTATGATCAAAACCTGACACCAAAAATAGTGGCACCAACGGTACTGAAGCCTCTATTTAACTGAAAGAAGCTTTGTTTGCTAATGCAGCATCCAAAATACACAACTGTAACTGTAATAAGATGTTGTTTTAGGAATATTTTATCTCACCTTGTGTTTAAACAAGAAGGAATAAAACAAAGGTTTTCTATTTTCTTTGCATTTAAGTCTCTACCTTGAATCTTCTTGCTGTGAAGTTAGTCAACATGGTTTCACTTTGAAAGCTGTCTTTTATGCAATTACATATTAGATTGTGAAATCAAAAATACTGAAGGAAAGCCACATCATTTATTCCTTCATTCTTGCATGTACTACGCAGGTGTCTTGTTTCATACTATCTTCTAAACACAAACCATACATATACAACATTTGTGAAATTGTGAGTGATCTACAATATTGTATTGATTTATTGAATTTAATTCTATAAATGCCAATTATCTGGTAAGTATATTTTGGAGCCACTGAATATAACTCTATGAATTCAGAACATTGTGAAAAAAAATACAATAATTTATTTAATGGTGATGCAAGGTACTAGGGTCCTAGAAAGGGTCACAGAAACAGTAACAGAGTTCAAGGAATTAGCCAAACCTTACTTGATAATTTTAGAAATAAAATATTGCCGGGCGTGGTGGCTCACGCCTGTAATCCCAGCACTCAGGAGGCTGAGGCAGGAAGATTGGTGCGAGTTCGAGACCAGCCTGGGCCACAAAAGTGAGCTCAGGACCAGCCTGAACTGCATAGTGAGACCCTGTCTCAAAAAGACAAAAAAAAAAAAAAAAAAAAAAAAAAAAAAAAAAAAAAAAAAAAAAAAAAAAAAAAAAAAAAAAAAAAAAAAAAAAAAAAAAAAAAAAAAAAAAAAAAAAAAAAAAAAAAAAAAAAAAAAAAAAGAAATAAAATATTGGTTGAAATTAACATAGCACAGGACAAGATGTAAAAAAACTTTAATACATATATATATATATATATATATATATATATATATGTATGTATATGCACACATGTTTTAAGTTTGATGATATTGAATAAGGAAAATGCTAAAAGATAATTTAGAACTCAAGGGATAAATCACACTCAGGAAAGCTGGAACATTGTAAGAGGCTAATGGTGTGGGTATGTATCAGAAAACTATAAGTAATTTAGCATTTGCACTGAGGAATGTAAAATACAGTATAAGGAAACTAGCCTGGTATTTGTTACAAGCCAGTCGCATGCCATCTGGCAAACACATTCATCAGGTCCTTATTACAATGATTGTGTGCCCTATGTGTGAACGCTAGAGGACTACCTATGCTTAAGAATTTTTCACGTTACATGTTATGCCATTCATACTCTTCTTTCCCCAAGGAAAAGATAGCTACTCACAACTCACAAAGAGCAAGATGTTGCCAAGACGATATTAAAGAAGATGCTCCATTTAAAGATGAGTGGACATAGGAATGGGATCTTACTTCGCTTCCACTTCTATATTTAGAATAAACCACGAGACCAGTTTTTAAAAATTAGTCTTATTTTTTGCAAAATTTTAAAATATGCAAAAGAAGAAGAGTGAATTAATATCTCATATATTTATTTTTAGTTTTCACATTAACTGGTGGTCAATATTTTATCTATATTTAACAAAATATTTTGTCTTTTTGTGCTATATTTACTTTTTAAAATTTTATTTAAATGTAATTTATATACCTTAAGGTCTACTTGTTAGAACTGTACAAATCAATAGTTCTCGTTAAACTTTTGTTTTATAGCTACATCATATTGAGTTTAATACTGTTATGGAATATCTTTTGACTATCATGAGTAATATTCCTTTGAATATTTGTAGTTATTTCTTTATAAGAGAATGTATTCCTTTCTTTCAGATACAATCCTGGAAGGAGGCTATTAAGTTTTATGTGACAGCTGTATTTCATTTTAGACTAGCCTATCACATTGTTTTTAGGGATTATATTGTTTTAAATCCATCAGCAGTGCATAAGGGCTCCAGTTTGCATGGGTTCTGTCATCCCTTGCTGTTATCTACTTTTTTATAATAACCATCCTATGAACAAGCACTGGTACATTGTTATGTTTTAATTCGTGTTTTCCTAATATTTAGTACAATTACTCATACTTGGTGCCTGGTGATATATCTTTTGCTCAATAAAAATATCTATTTTGATCATTTTTAAAAATGGTTTTTGGGTTGGGGAAATAGCTCAGTGGTCCAGTGGACTGCCTACCAAGAAGAAGGACATCTATTCAATCCCTGGTGCCGCACGATGGGCTGGCTGGGAATACCAGGCACACCATGCCAGCCAACAAAACCGGGTGTAGTGGTGCATGCCTGTAATCCCAACACTGAAATGCCTGGAGTAGGAGGATCACTATGAATCCAAGCTGTGTGGCAAGACCCTGTACCAAGTAAATAAATAAATAAATAAATAAATAAATAAATAAGTAAATAAATTCCTTTATTTTGTTTGCTAAATATGCAATATAAACAAATTGTATCTTAAACATGTACGTGTTCGTAGCTTTCAGTAGTGTCCCAAATTTTCTGCTCAAGGAGATTATGCGACCTCAGAAGAAAGGGATAAATGATGTATAGTGTGTCTAAGGAGAGTTACCTAGAGAAAAAACATTCTCCCGGGCTTCCACAGAAAGCAAGCTGGCCAAGCAATGGCTGTGACTTGTCCCAATGGCTGACACTGACAGTTCTACAAAGCACTGTACATGGTTCCAAAGTTAATCCTGAGGTTATTTGACCTTGGAAGATACAAAAGATGAATGTTGTGTTATACAGGTCTTGCCTTAACTTGCCCTTGATCACCCAGTGGAAAAGCTTAGTTATGAGGCATAAAATGCCGAGCTAGATTAGTGTGATGAGCTGCAAGAAGCTTAAATCAACATTCTCCAACGTTGCCGGTTTCACCGGTAACCCAGTGCAATTATGGAACATTGGACTATGTATGCAACTACTTCCTCTCAGTTCAAAGAGACTTTTTTTCTTTCCTTACAAATATCTATTAGAAAATTTATCATGGCTACACCCTGAGGACAAGAATATGCAATGTGTCAATTGCTGCTAATGTATGATTAATATATTTTGAAACTGTCATATTGTTATTTTTTATTAAAAGTAAGAAAAAAAGAGAAAAGAAAACAAAAATAAATAAATAAAATTTAAAATATTGATAATATCTTATTTTTTCCTTGATAAAGTGTGATTTCATGTTATATCTAAGACCACTTTCATATGCAAGCTTCATGGGAAGTCTCCTATTTTCTTCTTAAAGTCTTATAGTTTAGATCGTACTAGGGCTGTATCCATTTACGGTTAATATTCACTAATGTAAAGTTGGGATCTCTCAGTTTTTGAGGTGTGTGTGTGTGTGTGTGTGTGTGTGTGTGTGTGTTTATACAACCCACAGGTACCACTTATTCAGTAGGTTCCCTTGGCCGGGAGGTTAGCTCCATTGGTAGAGTGTCTTTCCTTTATACAAAGCCACCTTCTTGAAAAATCAGTAGTGTAAGAACAAGCAAAAACAAAACAACACAAGAATGTGTTCTTTCACTGTTAAATTATCTCAAAATCTTTATAAAAATAGAGTTGGTTCTCAGTAGCCATTTCTTTTCCATTGACATATAATAATGTCTATATTTATGTTATTCCCATTCATTGTTCCTTATTGTAGATCACAGGAAGTGTGACCTTAGACTACATGGGTGCTCAAAGTCTGTGCTTTTAAAATTTGCTTTGGCTAATCTAGGTCTTGTGAAACAAAGTGCAACTCTTTAGAGTAGCATATGAGTACACGGTTGTGATTTGGAAAAAATTTCGTTGAATCCACAAATCAGTTTGGGGAGAATTGCCATGTTTACAATATTAAATGTTCTAATCCTTAAGGTTAGAAATATTTTAAATTAAAAAAAGAAATATTTTAAATTTTATTTAAACATTAATTTTATTAGCTTGCATTTTGATTTTCTGTGTATAAATCTTACAATTAGCAGTTTTTTCTGAATTTCTTCCTGATGATTTATTCATCTTGATATTGTCAATTGAACTGTGTTATTTCCATATGCAAATTATTTTTCAATGATAAATAAAACTTGGAGTCTTTGCATATTGATCTGATCACAAACAATCTTGCTAAATTTACTTACTACTTCTAATTTTTTGGGAGACTTCTTGGGATTTTCAAGATATAGCATTATGCAACCTGAAATGACAAATAGTTTTACCTTTTTTTCCAGGTTGGATACTTTCATTGTTTTGTTAGTATTCAATTGTTCTGAATTCCCAGCACAGCGTGACCCTGTACCTTACTTGTAGGCAATGAAAAACCAAGCAGTCTGGATTACAAAATTATATCAGGGCCGGATTTTCTTATAGATGTTTTCATCAGTGTGAGAAAATTTTCTTTTGGTGAATATCATAAAGGCGTACAGGATTTTGGCAAGTTCCTCCTTTTAATTGATTAAGCTACTAATTTCAAGTTATTTCTAATGTTTGTATATATGACTATTTTATCAGAAATTAACATTTTATGATTGCATTTACTAATAATTTTATGCATTTATGACTTAATGTTATATATTTATGATTATCTTAAATAATTGAATTTCCTGGGAAAGAATGGTGTTTTCTAACTGTAACTAAACTACTAAGTGGTAATTAGTTAATATTACTTACACAGCTCACAATTATTGTATGTTAGAGTTTAAAAAGATTTTAACTTTAAGAATGGACAATACCTTAAGATGAAACTAAAGTTCTAATTTTCTACAACTGTTTTCTGACAGTTATTGTTGGAACTGAGCTCTTAATTTTATTTATTTATTTATTTATTTATTTATTTATTTATTTATTTATTGTTTCATTCATTCGTTCATTTTTGGTACTGGGATTTGAACTTATGGCCTGGTGTCTCCCAGGCCAGCGCTTATGCTGCTGAGCTCTAATCCCAGGCCCTCACTGCTTATGAATTAATATCCATCAGTCATTCTGTTACACATTTCTTAAATTGGAGAGTGGGTTGACATAAGATAATTTGATATATTTAATTCAATATCCTTAGGGCCTAAGTGATTCGTAGAGAGTAGAGTGAACCCCTTATTAATGTGCAGATAGAATTAAAAGATATATTAGGGGCTGGGGAGATAACTCCACGGCAAAGTGCCTGCTTGGCAAGTGCAAGGTCACTTGGCAAGTGAGTTTAAACCCTGGTCACACACAAAAAAGAGAGATATATTTATTTAATCAACTTCAAGAGGCATTTTTTTCCAGTTTGGTCACAAATAAATCAGAGAATAGTTAGATTTTATATTAGAATCCATGTAAGCACATTATATTTAAGGGAAGATAAACAGATGAACCTCTACATATTTACTTAACCGTTTCTTCCTCTCAAAAACTGCTTCGGTGTGACTCAGATAATTTTTCATTAACACCAATTAGGGAACTGAGAAGTCTAGATCTGCATACAAACATTGTTCAAGCAAATATGTAGACTGTGCTCTAGTTTGGACAGGATCTTTAAATAACCGACTGAAGTTTCTTTTCAAAGTATTTGGGCATGAGCATGCAACTTCAGTTTGTATATATATATATATATATACATATATATATATATATATATATATATATATATATATATATTAGTTTCATTAATTTTTGAAGAATAAGGATATTATTTCAAGAAGGCATTTCTATTGTACTTCAGAGGATATGATGGACTATTCAACTCTCATTACTTTATTTAGATAGCATCCATCGATTTATTAAAAATGGGTCACATGACACCTAAGCACAGTATTGGCACTGTTCTCTGTGCATCTAACTTGTTGGCTTCACATTTGATTTCAGACATTACTATGTGGACAAATTGAACACATGATTTCACGAGATTTCAACTACATAGTTTTCCTTAAAATTGTCTCTTGTATGAAGAGAGATGCTGAAGTAGAGGTTGTATGTACATATAACACTTCTCTGAGAAATGCAGAGATGAGAATCAGATCATTAAATTGATCATTCCTTGTGAAAATCTATATGACTCACAAAGATCAGGAATGATAAAGCCAATGAATTTCTCACAGATTGCCAATTAACATGTGAACTAATTTTGCCTATTTGTACAGATTATGCAAACTAACTAATTTATAAGAAAGCATCATAAGTATTTCAATCAGCCCAAAATTTCTATGTTTTT